>CM076854.1:52065787-52091740 GCA_039519185.1 Astragalus membranaceus | reverse complement strand
AATTCTATAAAGAAAAATATTCAGCTCCAACATTTTAGAAGCCAAAACACATCAATAAGAAGCAATCATGGAATAACTAATATTTCCTATTTTATTTTTAATTTTCGTATTTAATTTTAATTAAATAATTTTAGGTGTCTTTTGATCTTTCCTAAGTTAGTTTGTGGGTTTTAAAGGCTTGTAAAGTCATTATGATGACTAGTGGAGTTTTAGTTTTATAATTATGTTTATTTACTAGGTATTGAATAATGTAAATGCACTTATCAATTTATTTGATAAATGCATGATAGTGGAAATTTATTTAGTTTATTTCAAGAGTCACTTTAGGTTTCCAAAGGTTGTGAGTTTAGCCTATAAATAGAGATCTTTTGTACTACACAAATCAGATTATGAATATGAATGAAAATTGAGTTTCCTCCATTTGTGAGAGCTTCCCTTGTGTTCTTGGGTTAAAGAACCAAATTGATCTTATCAAGGCAACTTGTGGCGATCAAAATCCATGACTTATCACTCACCTTCTCATCTATTTCTTGAGTGTGGCGTCAATATCCTTCTTTTAAGTCTCATCATCAACGCGGTCTTTCCTAGTTTGCCATCACTTATCCTTGGAGAGAATTTATCTGAGTTCGGTCTATTATTTAGACCGTAGGTTGTGTGTCTATTGTGTTCTCTCTATGTGAACTCCATTGTTGTCGTATGTTTTGTTACTTTTTGTTTTTGAAACTCTGAATTCATATAAGCTGAACTTCTATGATTTGACTTTGTAGTAGTTATTAGCATTCCGTGTTTTTGTGAGTTAGAATTAAAATGTTTATTGAGTCTACTTATAATCTTTTATTAAACCATTTTTTTGAATGTTCACAATATATTTCCTTTACTTTAAATAATTGACATTATGTCTTAAACAAAGTCTTTTGTTAGAGCGTGTTTCTATTATTTCTTTTTTACTATCTATTTTATTTTGTTTTGTTCTATGTGCCTAATTGTTCCTGACATGCAACGTTGTGAGTTCTGTATCTTTGTGAATTGTGGAATAATTTCCATGCTACGTGAACTTTGATCTCGTACACCGAGCGTTTACGATATAATGTTGGTTTTGATTTTTTTATAATCTATGTTACCTGGTTTTCAATTTATTTTTTTATAAAAATGTACATTGAAATGACTTGTGCACTTCTAATTAAATTAGCTTTTATTGCTATATGTTCACATAGGTACTTAATTTAATTCGGTTAAATTAATATCAAGTCCCGTATACAATCACTTGCTATAGCGCATTATTTTTCCCATTTTTATGTATTGAATATTAAAGAGTAAGTGTTTTGTAGAGTTAATTTACTAATTATTTTTAGTTGATACTTCTCTGCTAAGGTGTTGTGAAGCTTGAAAATAATAATTTCATTAGTGAAATGATACAATTGTTGCTTTCTGTGTTTTCATAATGCTACGATTAGTTGTGACGATTTTAACTGCTGAATATATTTATGTTTTATTATTATCTTCATTTACTGTATTTAGTTTTAATCTATGTTCTTGATTTCTCTCAATGTTTGAGGTTGTGAACCCACTTGTATATGAAATGACAAGTCCTACACTTGTAAAATGTTTGAAATTGTTTTGTCCTATTTAACACAGATTATGGTTCATACATGTTAATGAGGCTAACAATTAATTAATTGGGTTGAGTTTGCTAGACAAGCTAACTAGATTAGTGCATTGTGTTATCTTTAGTTTTTATCCTTCTAGTTAGGCTTTAGAGATATTGTAGTAGTTTTATCAAAACTCAATTTTATGTATAAAACTCCTTAAGTTAGACCTTAGGAATGTTTTCACATGTGTCTTGATTTGATTATATTTGATAGTGTGCAAATAATTTGTCTTGTTAGTATTTTATGTTCTATTTCTTTTCCACAAAGCTCAGTGAAATACTATGTTGGTAATTAATTAGAAGTAGATGCTAACTCCTTAGTTAGAATAAGAAGGTTGATCATGCCTATATGTTAATTTTCTAAGTCATTAACTTCTTGTATGCTATTTTTTGGTTTGTCCTAGGAGTTGTATTTAATTGGAACGAGTTTACGCTTGTCAGTAAAGTACTTAGTTTTAGAATTGATATGTTTTATTTTTGCGACTGAGTCCATTGATCACCCTTATAGTGACCAATGATTCAATATCACCGCTGGGTGCAAAACCCAACAATCCAAGCTTAACTCCTTCCTTTATCATCCTTTGAGCATTTTCATACGAATAACTACTTGAGTTCTATTTGAGATTATTTTGGTTGATTGTTGTCATTGTCTCCGTTGTTCTTCTTTCAAGTTATTGTATTCACTAGAAAATTGAGGAGACAAATAATTCATTCTTAGACAGAAGATTCCTTGCTTTTGTTAGAATGTGTCATGACTATTTTTCTTGAGTTGTGATACTTGTGAATATTTACGTAGAAGAATAAACTTCGATAGAGTCTTGGTTGTAAGGATGTGTTACGCCGACACATTGTTCACAGTCCGGAATATATTGGAGATATTTTGTACATTAAATGTTCACTATTCCTGATTCTAAAATTTTCGTTGTGCAAGTTGTGCTTTACCTTCTGCTAATACCTTTTGTCCCTCCTTCTAGATGTTGTTGACATTTTCTTTTCCGTGCCTCCAACATTATTTTGATTTTTCTCACTTGTTTGAACTCTTTAAGCATTTTATTCCTTGATTTTGGACTTGAGCTTATGAAATTTCGAGGACGAAATTTCTTTTAAGGGGGGTTGAATTGTAACACCCCAATTTCGGTGTGTTGTGGTTCTTTTAGTTTGTGCTTGTTGTATGTATTATAATTAAGTGATAAGATTAAACTATTTCAATTTATTGTGTGTTGAGTTATTAAAATTAGTTGAAATCATATTTAATTGTATTTTTATATGCTATTGGTAATATATGATTTTTATTATATATTATATATTTATTTTAATTTTTAAAAAGATTAGTGTTTAAAGTAGAATTGATTTTTAAAAGTTATTTTGGGCTATGGAGGTGTTAGAATGGTAGTTGTAATGAAAATGGGCTTTAAAAATATTTTAAAACGGATTTTTAAGTATTTTTAATGCTACACCCCCTTGTTTCTTGCGCACATCCCCTCCTGCTTACTAAATTCAGCCCAGTGCCTTGCCCAGCCCACGAGCGCGCGATCCACGGACCCTAACCCGACCCGCTTTCCTTTCTTCTTCCTCCAGCATGCAACGCGCAGAAAAATAGGCAAAACCCTAACCTAGTATTTCCTCCATCTCATTTTCCATCATCTCACCACGGCCATGTCCCAAAACTCGTCCCCCAACTCGAAATCACTTCCTGAGTTTGATTCCGCCAACGATTCAACTGGTGGTGGGCCCTATCTCATGTCCTTCTCTTCGCCGTTTTACCGTGAAATGCCATTAACACCAAAGCAAACCACCACCACTCCGGTGTCGTTCTCGGCCACAGACTCGCCTCTGCTCCCCTCTTATATTTCTCGCCGGTTCCTCATCACCATGACCACTAGGGTGCGATTTTCGCATCCTCAAATCACCACCACGCCGCCATTGGCCCCACCTTTGTTCAGTCCTGCATCACAAATAGAACAACCACAATTTTCCCCATTCTCATCCCCTGTCATCTCCATTGCAACGTTACAGCAGTTGCTTATACAAAAAAAATAATAGTGCAACCCCTGTTGCTTCCTTAGCAGCACGCTTGAAACGGTGGAAGACATGGCGTCGCTTCGTCCGCCGCTTGTTAGCCTTCACTTGCTGAACCTCCCTTAATTAGTGTATTTAGTTCGTTGTGGACTACTTGAGTTATTGGGGTTGCGGTTTCGAAACACTACAATTGCATAGGTATTTCGTAAAACATGATTGATTCATTTATCGAGCTATTAATTATAGTCAATATTTTTAGTATATGACTTTTGTACCGTCATTTTTGTTGTTGCACGATTGTACGCATTTGAGTCAAACATTGTTCTGCCGGAATTGATCCACGCTCGAGAACTCGTAATTTATCTCTGTCGAGATTTGCCTTTGGAAGACGCTTCGATATCAGGTACGGGGGGAAAGGGTTTCTATTATATATGGGATAGAACTAAAATAGTATCGATTGCCGCTACTTCTATTTTACGGTATTTGTTTATTTACTTATTTAGTTATTAATTATTACTTTTTCGATTTATTCAATTTGGATGACTGTAAATAATTCGGATTCGGATGACTGTAAATGATTTGAATGTCTGTAAATTATTTGATTTGGATGATTGTAAGATGACTGTAATTTAATGATTGGATGACTGTAGTTAATATGCCGAGTTTAGGGAATGAATCATAGTCAATTTTATATCAACTGATGTTCTTTGATTTGAATGACCCGTATGTTACTAAGATTAAGTTGATATGTATGTGTCAATGCTATGCCTATAGGCTGTTGTTTTTGTGATTGCCGTTGTTGTTATGATTGTTGTGGATGATGATAAGGGACCAATTCAACATGATTGAGTCTCGTCGTTAAGGCCCAAGGCCTAACCTCCCTGGAAGATATATGATTGTTAGTGTTGGTGTAATTGGGACGTTGTAATTGATGAACTTTAGGGTAGTAAACCTTATTGGACCTTTGAATAAATTGATGATGAAATTATATGGTTAAATAGCCCAAAGTTGAAACTGATGATGTACTTATGGTTTAGACTATCTCTAAGTTAAGTAACAAGCTTAAACTTTAGTATAGTATACTGGTTTGATGATCTTGAGATTCCTAAGTATTTTAATGATTAAATTTAGACAACAACGACTTATAATGATTCCTAGGCATGAATAACGATGATGATTGATTAAGTTGATGTTGTTAGTTTATTAGAGTAGTGAAATTATCTAATAGACAACTTAGGATTAGAGCTATTCTTGGTGTATCGGATATTAAAATTACCTAAGAGACCAATTGAAGCCTATTAGTTGAATAAGATTAAGTTGTTAATGGATTAGGACTATTGTAGGGGTGTTTCGGATAATGCTTGACCCTTCTTAAAGGGTGTCACACAAGCTACTCTGGTGGTTCCTATTGAAGGCAATGAAAGCAATCTATAGCTCACTCTTGTTAGTTGTGAGTAGCTAATCTACAATGTGACATTTTTTTCATTTCTATTTTCTTTATGGGAGAAGCAAGTAAACTTTCCCAAATGAATTTTTGTCTACAAATAAGAACTGAAAATTTATTTCTATTTTATGTGTCTTAATTCTTGTGGTTGGTGTTGTTGTTTGAAGCTGTTAGCTGCAACGAAGAGATAATGCAGCCTATTAGCTAAACACTCATAGTATATGTACCGTTAGCTGCAACGAAGAGGTAATGCAGCCTATGAGCTAAACGCTCATAGTCTATGTACCGTTAGCTGCAACGAAGAGATAATGCAACCTATGAGTGAAATGCTCATAGCCCTTTTAGATTGTCGTTCACCGCGACGAAGAGATAATACGGCCTGTGATTACCGTTTCCCACGACGAAGAGATAATGTGATCTATGTGCACATAGTAGATAGATTGTCTTGCTCGTCATGTTCTTGATATGAGATATGTTGAAAGAGTATAATGCTATGATTGTTGTATAAAAATTGTGTTTGATTGGGAACCACTCGTGCTAATTTTGCTTCTCCTTCCTGTCCACTTTGTTTATTATGCTCTCTCTGAGTCTTTATGACTCACCCGAATATTTCTTTATTTTTTTTCTTCAGATTTACAGAAATTAGAGTAGATTGTCCTTGGGATCTACAGTTCACCCGAGGACTTGTTGTATTTTGGGTAGGCCTCATCTTAAGCGATAACTATTATTTTGATGACTTAAGTACGATGCAACTATAGGAAAAGGAGTTTTGTGTCTAGTTTGGTCTATTGCGAAATAAAAATTTTGTAACATAATATAGCTGCCTTTCTTTTGAAACTTAGTGACAAGGTTGCAATTAAATGATGAAGGCTTTGATTGTTAGATACTGGATATATATGCACTTCAAAATTATGCAGGTTATTTTGTTTAGAAAATGTCTGAAAAACATAGGAAACTCTACTGAAATTTTTGTAGAAATTAACGACAAAAGTGAGTTAGGCTTGCCAAGTTATGATGAGTTAGTCTTTGCTTGTACACCGATCACGGCCTAAGTGTGAGGCGTGACAGATTCTACATACTTCAAGAGAAAGATCTACACATACCTCTTAACTACTTATTTAACACTACATTTTTCATCTTCTAACATTATTTACCAATCTCTAGAATTTTCCTTCCATTAGAACACGAAAAATAAATGGACCTAACACTTGATTATTCCTATGGGCCAATGAAAGTTTAGTTGCCAATAGTCTGATTTTCATTTATCTGTTGGTTTTGACCAAACAAAATCGCATATTCCTTTACACTATTCCTTCAATCACAAAAGATGCGTCGGAGATCATTGGTTCCTTTCGAGAGATTATGCAACATGTTCTGAAATATATCCTCGCTTGCTAGTGAACTAATTAGACTAGTGTTGCGCCCCGAAAAATCCGGTTTAAGGATTCCTCAGTTTGACAACGTGAAAAATTTTGAAGCCGCCACCAATATTTATTTTTAAAGACTAAAACATTGGAAAAAGTCTTTTGAAAAAGGCGGATGGTCTTTCGAAAACATTGAGATGTAGGTTCGGGGGTCGGTTAGGTACGGGGAAGGTATTAGCACCCCGCACCTCCTTTCTACCGAAAGGGAACCATTAACTTTGATATGTGGCTTAGAAAAAGTTGACTTGAAATGATTTTTTTTGTTCTACTTCCTTTCTTTTTATTTCGTTTGAGAAACGGTTTTATTGAGAAGAAAAATATTTTTGGTATCTTTGAAAAGCGGAACGAAACAAAGATTTTTAAAAGGGTGCTTGACGGGTTACGACCCGCTCCTACGTACCCTCCCTGTGAGAGGGATCAAAGCTACGTAGTTCTAGGCTTTTGGTTTTGAAAGCGTTTTTTGAGTTTTTGAAATAAGACTCAAGTGTTCACGAATACCAAACAAGCAATGGCTTCGAGTGGCGTTCATTACTAACTAGAAAGGAAAGAGTCGAAACCGGTAATCAAACAAGCAAAGGCTTCGAGTGATTACAAGTAACAACGTTTTATTATCTTTTTGAAATCATTTTGAAAAAGGGCGAGCATCGGTAATAATTATCACCAATAGCTCGTGTTGTTTTTGAAATTTGGATTAGTTTATGTTTAGTTAAGGTGTGGGAGCTTTCATGATAGTCAAACAAGCAAAGACTTCGAGTGACTACCACTAATAACTCCTCATTAGCGATCAAACAAGCAAAGGCTTCGAGTGATGACTAATGATTTATTTAAGAAAAAAAATGCCTTAGGGTTTTTGTTTGGGAAACATTTGACTCTTGATTTGAAACAAGTTGAGAAAAAGAATTTGATTTGGAAAAGGGGTTTTGGAAAACAAGTAGGACATTTCAATCAACATACCAATCCCTAGCCAATATACAAATCACTTAATTACAATTCACGCAAGCATTACAAATCTAAGAGACAAGCAATATGCATAAATATGTAATAGTCAAAACTAATTACAAGTTGCCATAAGAAATGGTCACACAAAGGTGAAACATTAATCAATTGCAAAAGGGTAATTCATTGAATCATTTAAGGATCAACAATAAAAGCACAAGAGTTAAGTTCCTTTTGGTAATCTTTGACACTTATTAACAATGCACAAAGGCATAAGTGTCTAGTCATTTTACCAAATTTTTAATGCTAAGATATGTGCAAGAGTTGAATCCCTTTTAAGTAATCCTCAACATTTAGAATAGTGCTTGTAAACACATGTTGATTCCTCTTACCAATCATCAACAAATTAATGATCTAAACAAGCAACACATTTGCAAGGCTCAAAATGACCAAAATAAATTGTTCACAAGTTATCTTAAACCATTAGCAAGCAAAGAATCATAAATTCACACTTTGTTCATTTGAAGACTTAAAGAGAGTTGAATCACTTGAAGTAATCCTCATCACTTAAAGAATGGTGTCTAAAGCACAAGTGAGAGTCACCTTACACATCATCAACATTTGAAACAAATATGATAAACCAAATTTACAAGGACAAATAACATTATAACTCAAAGGTAGTTGAATCCTCTTGAACAATCCTCATCACTTAGCAAATAGTGCTCAAAGCACGAGTGAGAGTCATTTTGTCAATCATCAACAAAAACTTGCAAGCAAATTTCATTAAAACCACTTGAGAGAACATTTTTAAACACAAAGGCAAGCCAAAGAACCAAGAGGCAACAAAAACCCTATTTATTTTAGAAACTTGCGAAACATATATATGAATGGAAAATTATTTTTGCAAGTTTTAACATGATTCCAAGCATAATAACACAACCTTAGATTCAAGATAATAGAAGTAGGGAACGAAGGATGGAAGTATAAATCAACACAAATCTTCAAGAAAAACTTCAAGCAACCCCACGCAAAACCTCACAATACCCAAGCACTTGATTAATTAAAGGAGGAATGGATGAAGGTTTATGGAAGAGGAATGAGTTTAAAGTGGTTTGATGATGAATTAGTGAGGAGAAATTGAAAAATAAAGGTGGTGTAGGGGTGGGGTGGCTTCGGCCTTGGAGAGAAAGGAGGAAAGGAGTTGGTGTGCTAGGGTTTTTGAATGGAGAGTGAGGCCCAGAAGAGCTGTGTGGGTTGATCATATGAAGATATATATAGTGCTCACTTAGCATTAAGGGTATCTAAGTCAATTTATCTCCCTTGTGCTCTAGGGTCAAGATCAAATGTCACATGGATTAGGGGCAATTAGAAAGCACAAAGTGAGGAGAGAGAGAGCTGAGGGGCGTAGCTTAAGGAGGTGAGTGAAGGATAAGTTTAATTACAAAAATGTATTTTCTCATGAAGCATATTACAAGAGTGCCATTTTAATTCAAATGAAGGGTGAGGATTGCATTTAACACTTGAATGGAAGGCCATGATTTAAACACAATTTGCAATCAATAAAATAAACCAAAAATGGGGAAAAAAAGGCTGGAATTCGCAGCCAAAGGAAAGAGAGTGAGTGGAATTGCAACTTGTACTATTGTACTACACTTGACCCTTTCAAAATTCAAAGGGATATTCCTTATTCCTTTCAAGATAATTCTTCTAAATTCATACCATTTTGGGCCATGTCCCATGATTCAATGATTGGGCTTTGAATTTTATGATCTCACCAATCCCAAAATTGATTTGTTGACCCCACTCCAAAGGAAATGACCATTTTGCCCTTTTATTCAAAAACCGAATTTCATGCCAAAAATGTTCCCATGATGCACAAAAAAATACACAACTCCACTCACTTGGACTCACATAAATTCCTCAAGAGATGCATAATGGTTTTTACCGAGAAATTATTTACTTTAGTGAAATGACCAAAATTCCCTTTTGGTCCTAAAAACCCTAATTTTGCTCCAAACTTCATTTTCACTCTAAAAATGATCCTGAGACCTTTTGGATGACTCTAAAACCCTAGAAATGCATGCATGATGAGAAAATAAATCTTTTTGGCGAAATTACCAAAATACCCTTTGAACTAGGAAAAACCCTAGAAACCCTAGAAATGCTCTAAAGTGCTCTAAAATGCCATGCAATGCTTTTCTAACCCTAAAATGCATTCTGAAACTTCTAAGATGCCAACATGATGCTCTTCCTAACCTTTAAGATGAATACTAATACTTGATTTATTTCTGATTGAAAATTAGGGTTTTGACCTAAGCCGGACAAAATTGGGGTATGACAGCTGCCCCTCTTTATTTGGATTTTGATAAGGAATATGAATTGGCCGAAGCATATTCCGAGGCAAAATAGAAATAAAGAGTTCAGAAATTATACCGATTTTGTCTGCTTAGGGAAACCCGAATTTTCCTCTTTTTCTTTTTCTATTTTTTTTTGAAAAGATGGGTTTGAGAACAAACGGGGAACGGTTAACACATGGCGCATTAACCAAGAGAGAAAATGACGGACCACTCGGGATCTGAAGGAGCACTAAGGCTCTGAAGGACCACTCAGGGTCTGAAGGAGCACTAAGGCTCTGAAGGACCGCTCAGGGTCTGAAGGAACACTAAGGCTCTGAAGGACCACTCAGGGTCTGAAGGAGCACTAAGGCTCTGAAGGACCGCTCAAGGTCTGAAGGAGCACTAAGGCTCTGAAGGACCACTCAGGGTCTGAAGGAGCACTAAGGCTCTGAAGGACCCCTCAGGGTCTGAAGGAGCACTAAGACTCTGAAGGACCACTCAGAAGGACCCCTCAGGGTCTGAAGGAGCACTAAGGCTCTGAAGGACCACTCAGGGTCTGAAGGAGCACTAAGGCTCTGAAGGACCGCTCAGGGTCTGAAGGAGCACTAAGGCTCTGAAGGACCACTCAGGGTCTGAAGGAGCACTAAGGCTCTGAAGGTCTAATTCGCAGTCGATGCTTGGCGCATTGATTGGAGTTAAACTGAAGGACCGACGAGGTCTGAAGGACATGCCTAAGCCTGATGGACCAATGGGTCTGATGGAGCGCAAACTAGCAACGGTACTAGTAAAACGGTCTGCTTGGGGGGGCCTTTTCATTCGAGCGGCCATGATGGGTCAAGATCAGATCCGGAACTGATATGTTGACCATGAAGGACATCCACTGTGTCTTAGGCTGACATAACTAGTCTGAAGGACCACTCGGGGTCTGAAGGACTTACCTGCAGCTCGAATACGAGGTGAAGTCTGCTTTTGAAGGGACATTTGGGTCCTGAAGGGATTCACGAATCCTGTTGGTTGATGGGCACTTGGGCCTGAAGGGACACTTGGGTCCTGAATGGATTTATGAATCCTGTTGATTGGTTGAGATGGCCAATGCTGCCGCACTGGATTGAGGTACCTGCATACGTCAGCTGATGCAAGGAATGATGCAAGGAGTGTGGATGCATGTTATGCGAAGGCCTGTTATGCAGATGCATGCTATGCGAGGAGTTTATTGAGATGATGAATGTTCATGAAATGCCCTTTATTCTTTTACTTTGGTTTTCGTCATGTGATGAATGTACAAGATGCGGTCATGCAAATGTAATGCAGATGTATGCTACGTAGATGCATGTGACGCTGATGCCTACAATGCTGGATTTATGGGCCGACAAGCCTGGTTTATGGAGCAATATGTGTCTGCATATTGGTCTGGTTTATGGACCCCAAAGGTCTGGTTTAAGGACACAAAGGTCTGGTTTATGGATCGCAATGATCTGGTTTAAGGAGCAATATGTGTCTGCATATTGGTCTGGTTTATGGACCCCAAAGGTCTGGTTTAAGGACACAAAGGTCTGGTTTATGGATCGCAATGATCTGGTTTAAGGAGCAATATGTGTCTGCATATTGGTCTGATTTATGGACCCCAAAGGTCTGGTTTAAGGACACGAAGGTCTGGTTTATGGATCGCAATGATCTGGTTTAAGGGCCGACATGCCTGAGTTATGGAGCAATATGTGTCTGCATATTGGTCTGGTTTATGGACCCCAAAGGTCTGGTTTAACCGCATGGAATGCCAGTGTATGCAATGGAAGGCTTCATTTTGTTTTTTCTATGAGATGCATGATGCAAATGCCATGATTGCTATTTTCTTTTTCTTTTTCTTATGATGAATGCAAATGCCTGAATTTCTCTTTTCTTATTATTATTTCCTATGCCTGAGGAATGTATGATTTTTGCATGATGAATGCAATGCATGATTGTGTTTGTTTATTGCCTTTTTTTTTGCTTATTTTTTTATTTTTATTTTTGCTGGTTCAGCCAACCCGCGACACTCCTTACACGAGACTGAGGAACCTGTTGGAATTGCGGAGTTCATGAGCCGAGTGCATGTTGGTCTTGACTTTGCTAGTTTGAAGCAATCGTGGGTGCAATCGCTTTCTCTTGCATGGTTAACTGGTTTTGGGGAATTGCTTTCTCCCGGGACTCTTAAGAATCTCGTAATGATTTGCAATGCCCTATGATGTATGCACATGTTTTACAGTTCAGGACCATCATCATCATAAAACGTTTATTTTGAGCAGAAAAAGCAGAAAATAAAAGAGTGAACAGATACGAGAAATTTGAACTTTATTAACGCGGAAACCGGTCGCACAAGATGTTACGCCGATTGTTTATTGCATTTGAAAGTTTAAACTATAAAAAGACACGAAAAAGAGAGAAACTGAATTCTGACTGTCCGTCTCTGTGGAACAGTGCCAAACATCTATGTCCTTGACCTTGATCACTCCCTCATCCAAGCTTGTAGGAGAGTTGTATGCCTTTCTTTACTTTTCATGCCTAAGTTTTCAGACCCTAATTTTTGCCTGGATCGCCCTTTGCGGGTTTTCAATCCACCGGGTCGCTCTGATTTTGCCTAGGCCGCCCTTTGTGGGTTTTCAACCTAGCGAGCTAATTCTTACTTGGCTTGTCTTTCTCTTTTTTCTTTATTTCTTTCAGGCATAATACTTCTTCACTTGATCTGAATTGACTGGATTCCTGAGGTCTTCGCCGTCTATGTTTATGAGTATCGGCGCTCCTCTGGAAAAAGCTTTCTTGACTTCATATGGACCGTCATAAATGGGTATCAACTTCCCACGGAGTCAGTCTGGATAGGTAGGATCTTTTTTAGTACAAGGTCTCCTTCGCCGAATTCTCGAAGACGGACTTTCCTGCCGAAAGCTGCCTTCATCTTTTGTTGGTACAACTGGCCATGGCGCAGGGCAGCAATTCTTTTCTCTCTAATGAGATTCAGTTGATCTAGACGAGCTTGGACCTCTTTTGCTTCTTCTAACTTGGCCTCCATGACTACTCGTGGAGAGGGTATTTCAACCTTGATGAGAAGAACTGCTTCTGACCCATACACTAGAGAAAAAAAAGGGGTTGCCCCTGTATGATTTCAATGAATGTGAGTGCGACAAGGGATGAGATAGGTGTAGGGTCAATTTCCCCAGTTGTAGGAGGGGTGAAGAGCGACAGAATTTCCCCACTTGGCATATTGTAAACAAATGAATTTACTTGTCTTTGAGCTGAAACTTTGAGAAAACAACAGCAATCGATCATTGATCAGAATGGACTTTTCGGGACTGTGGTGTTTTGTGGAGAAGGGATGACTGAGCTTGTCGGAGTGTTTGGGGTTGATGGGAGGATGGGTCTTATTCAGCGTTGGCTGATGATCGATGGTTTATGATGGTTAACTGGCTTGATGAGGTATTAGGAAGTTTTATTCCTGGCTAAGGGTCTGTGGAGGGCGGTTTATCGTGGTCAAAAGGAGGGTGTTTGCGGCTTATGAGAGGTATGGGAATGATACAGTGTTTGAAGGTTTATTGAGACGAGGATCTCTTGGGTTTTGTGGTAACACCTATCAACTCACTACTTACATTTCTGTTGTATTTTTCTTTTGATTTTGGGATTTTCCCTTTTTGAATTTTTTTTTTTATCCTTGTCTAAGGTGACTTTTGGATTTTTGGCTTTTTTTTTGTTTTTTTTTTTTGCTTACGGTGGGTAGGAGAGGATTTTGTTTTTCTCTTTGGAATTTTCTTGGCTTAAGGTGGGTAGGAAATGGATTTTCTGGGATTTTAGGTTTTTGAGGGTATGGAGGGATGGTCCAACTTCATTTCAAATCATGATTGCTCGTTTTCTCAAAAATTAACTCAAAGACAATAATTTACTTATTTTTATTTCTTTCTGTGCTCTAATTTTCCTTTATTGAAGTACCCATCTTGATCTCTTTTCTTGCTGTCCTCTGCTGTACCTAAATTGATCACTTCAGTTGATTCCCCGTGAGGCTGAATAACTCTTTCTTCTTGTATCATTAACCTTCTGGAGGATCTTCCCGGTCTTCCTCAACATCCCCCTCTGCTTGATTGATAAGGTGATCACAGTCAAAATATGGACTGTAGGCACTGTTATTTTGAGAGACAATTGCTGTGGATCCGCTTTTTACTGAGGCGAAAAAAACAGAATGAAAGGCGAGACAAACAAACAAGCAATAACAATGCAAGGAAAAGACACATGAAATGAAAAGGAATTGATTTTTATTGATTGAAATTCAAAAACAACGTTTTTATTGATGATGATGACTTTGAAAATAAAAACATGTGTGCCCCTAACAACTGGTCCTGTGGCCTTGGGCAGAGCCACAGGGTTGCATTACAAATGACTACTTTAAATCAAAGGTCCCAGGAGGATCAACAGTCTTTCAATTCTTTAATTCTTTCACCAGCACTGCAGCGACAATCCAGGTTTGCACCACCCTCTTCTGACTTAGGACCATTATTGATGACAGCAATTTGGTCGTATTGTTCCTCTTCCTCATCCCATCCTGTGGGCTGGATGTCTTCCATTCGGATTTGAGCACTTTCGGGAACGTCATACCTGACCAAGTAATCAAACTTTCCACTGGGCTCCCCTAGGGTATCCCAACATCCCTCTTTCACAGGCACCGCTGTTACTTCCTCATCGATTTCTTCTTCACCATCAATGCAGCGACAAACCAGATTTGCACCACCCTCTTCTGACTTAGGACCATTATTGATGACAACAATTTGGTCGTATTGTTCCTCTTCCTCATCCCATCCTGTAGGCTGGATGTCTTCCATTCGGATTTGAGCACTCTCGGGAACGTCATACCTGACCAAGTAATCAAACTTTCCACTGGGCTCCCCTAGGGTATCCCAACATCCCTCTTTCACAGGCACCGCTGTTACTTCCTCATTGATTTCTTCTTCATCTTCAATATCATGGGTCTCTATCTGAACCACGCACCGATCTATCAGGTCTTGCAGGATCACCTTAAAGCTTTCGCAATTCCCCACGCATGCGGAATCAGCACATCCTTCTTCATGGCAACACCCCTTTTTAACCACTCCAGCATGACATAACTCAGAGTAGATAACATCCAACGGGGTCTTAACCTTCTTCACGTCCTTTACCAATTGCCCGACAGAACCTTCTAAAGCATTGATAGCTGGCCTTTGATGATCTGGCACTGGATCAGTCGTTGTGCTTGGGTTGTCCTGTTTGAACGAGATCCACCTAGCATCTACTAGGTCTTGCACTACATGCTTGAAGGCTTTACAGTTCTCCACGACATGCCCCACCGCTCCCTCATGGAAGGCACAGGTACTGTTAGGGTTGTATCCTCTGAAATATGGTGGTCGGACGGGTTTCATTGGTCTTGTGGTAATGAGCTTGTTTGTGATGAGGTAGTTAAAGAGATCTGTGTATGGCATGGGGATGGGGTCAAACTGACGCGACTTTCTTCGTTCCCCTATAGCATTGTTGGTGCCAATAGGATTGCAGGGGACTCTTCCTCTTTTTATCTCGACTTCGAGTCTTGCCCCTACTCTGATCACATCTGAGAAGCTTGAAGGTCCCCTTCCGATCAGACGTTTGTAGAAAACAGCTGGGAGGGTATCCATGAACATAGACACTATTTCCTTCTCAGTCAACGGGGGCTTCACTTGTGCAGCTACACTTCTCCATCGCTGGGCATATTCCTCAAAAGACTCACGATCTTTCTTGCTCATAAACTGTAACTGAGACCGGTCTGGAGCTGGGTCCAAGTTATGCTGATAGTACTTCAGAAATGCTTTAAAGAGATTCTTCCAACTATGAACATCGGAGGATGGCAGCTGCATATACCAGTCTAGAGACGCTCCAGTCAGACTGTTTTGAAAGAAATGGATCAGCACTTTATCATCATGGGCATAAGCTGCCATCTTCCTAACATACATCTTCAGATGGTTAGATGGACACCCAGTGCCGTGATATTGATCAAAGTCAGGTACTTTGAATTTAGGAGGAATGAAAGTAACAACTCCTTCAGGATTTTCAACAGCGATAGCCCCAGCAGCGGCCTCACCCCTCTGCAGCATACTCATTTCTTCGGTTATCTGTGCTTCTTCAGCTTTAGTCTTCGGAGCTCGACTCTCCCGATCCAGCTGCTCAGGATTAAGAACCTCTGCAACTAACTCCTCTTGGCTCCGGCGGCCCTTATTCTTAAGATTCTGATTACTAGCCATCAACCTTGATTGCAGACGGGTGGAGTATCGGTGTTGGTGAACCAGCTTACCTTTCATTTCTGTTTGTTTAGATTTTTATTACATAAGAATCAAGATAAATGTATGAATGGATGTATGAATGTATGTACAATGTTTACTTGATGCCGGGAACTACAGGTGCCTTATCTTGTCACAAGCGCATAAACTTTTTTGTTTTTGATCTAGGAAGTGAAGTAAACGAGGAATCGAAATAGCAACTCAACCTTCTTCATAACTGGGAAGCGAGAAGTAAGTGAAGCCTTGCTATTCGATTCTATTCTAATGCACCTATGACAAGACGGTACACTATTTGGTGATCCCCAGCAAGCAAAATGCAAATGAGATGTAATATGAATGCAAGTAAATGAATGCGGTATGATGCAATTATGATATGAATGATGCGTGTGGAAAAAATAAAGGCGATGCATATGGACGGAAGTTCAAAAATTGAGGAGCCACGCTACGTGCCGCCTCACGCACTGGTTTATTTGATGAAGGGAAATATATTATTATTTTTTGAAAATGAGGACCGTACATCATTTCATATGGACCGGTATGAGAAAGGCTACAGCGGTAACTCTTTCTTTCTTTTTTTTTTGAAAATGAAGTGGGCCATATGTCACTTCGTACGGACCGGCAGAAGAGAAGACTACAACGGCAACCCTTTTCTCTTTTCTTTTTTTTTGAAAATTTCTCTTTTTATTATAGTAAAGACATGCCTAAACTACAATGCAACATACAATTCGTATGCCCTCGTGTCCTACCAAGGTGGGAATCCTAAGTTCTAGGGCAACTTCAAAGGTTCCTCCCATGTAGCTCTAATTCACACCCTCACAATGGCTACCAGAGCTATAGAATCCTCATGCCGACACCACAAATGTAGAATACTACCAAGTGTGGGGCGTCATAAGAAAGCGTACTCTGGTTAAGACTTTCATGAGTATCAGACAGACAAAGGTCTCGAATGACAGTCACTAATCGTCTCCACTCCCCTAAGTGTTTGTTGGATCCGGGTATAGGAGCCCACTCATAGCACACAAATCATAAGGTGTGAAAGTGTGTGATTGATGACATACTTCCTAAAATCTACCCATCCCCACCTGCAAGGAAAACCAGCACAGCCCAGATAAAAGCAAGCAATATCAAGTTGTCTACCCTAGGGTTTAATATCATTTCAAAACAAAATAAACTAACCTAAGGTATCAACAACAAACATGTATAGCTTACCTCAAGAAAAGGGAGCGAAGAAGGAGGGATCATAAAGAAAGGGGGAATGCATGCTTTTACCTTGAGAAAGGGAGCAGAGAATAAGGGGACATAGGAATTGGGGAATGCATGATAAGAGAAAAGAAGAAAAGGAAGAAAAGGAAAAGATAGAACAAAGTTTTCAAGTTAAACACTTTAAGCCACACATCAAGTTAACTAGGCTTGACCCTCGCCTTTTTGAAAAAAAAGGTCCCCAGTGAAGTCGCCAGCTGTTGCGCCCCGAAAAATCCGGTTTAAGGATTCCTCAGTTTGACAACGTGAAAATTTTTGAAGCCGCCACCAATATTTATTTTTAAAGACTAAAACAATGGAAAAAGTCTTTTGAAAAAGGCGGATGGTCTTTCGAAAACATTGAGATGTAGGTTCGGGGGTCGGTTAGGTACGGGGAAGGTATTAGCACCCCGCACCTCCTTTCTACCGAAAGGGAACCATTAACTTTGATATGTGGCTTAGAAAAAGTTGACTTGAAATGATTTTTTTTGTTCTACTTCCTTTCTTTTTATTTCGTTTGAGAAACGGTTTTATTGAGAAGAAAAATATTTTTGGTATCTTTGAAAAGCGGAACGAAACAAAGATTTTTAAAAGGGTGCTTGACGGGTTACGACCCGCTCCTACGTACCCTCCCTGTGAGAGGGATCAAAGCTACGTAGTTCTAGGCTTTTGGTTTTGAAAGCGTTTTTTGAGTTTTTGAAATAAGACTCAAGTGTTCACGAATACCAAACAAGCAATGGCTTCGAGTGGCGTTCATTACTAACTCGAAAGGAAAGAGTCGAAACCGGTAATCAAACAAGCAAAGGCTTCGAGTGATTACAAGTAACAACGTTTTATTATCTTTTTGAAATCATTTTGAAAAAGGGCGAGCATCGGTAATAATTATCACCAATAGCTCGTGTTGTTTTTGAAATTTGGATTAGTTTATGTTTAGTTAAGGTGTGGGAGCTTTCATGATAGTCAAACAAGCAAAGGCTTCGAGTGACTACCACTAATAACTCCTCATTAGCGATCAAACAAGCAAAGGCTTCGAGTGATGACTAATGATTTATTTAAGAAAAAAAATGCCTTAGGGTTTTTGTTTGGGAAACATTTGACTCTTGATTTGAAACAAGTTGAGAAAAAGAATTTGATTTGGAAAAGGGGTTTTGGAAAACAAGTAGGACATTTCAATCAACATACCAATCCCTAGCCAATATACAAATCACTTAATTACAATTCACGCAAGCATTACAAATCTAAGAGACAAGCAATAGGCATAAATATGTAATAGTCAAAACTAATTACAAGTTGCCATAAGAAATGGTCACACAAAGGTGAAACATTAATCAATTGCAAAAGGGTAATTCATTGAATCATTTAAGGATCAACAATAAAAGCACAAGAGTTAAGTTCCTTTTGGTAATCTTTGACACTTATTAACAATGCACAAAGGCATAAGTGTCTAGTCATTTTACCAAATTTTTAATGCTAAGATATGTGCAAGAGTGGAATCCCTTTTAAGTAATCCTCAACATTTAGAATAGTGCTTGTAAACACATGTTGATTCCTCTTACGAATCATCAACAAATTAATGATCTAAACAAGCAACACATTTGCAAGGCTCAAAATGACCAAAATAAATTGTTCACAAGTTATCTTAAACCATTAGCAAGCAAAGAATCATAAATTCACACTTTGTTCATTTGAAGACTTAAAGAGAGTTGAATCACTTGAAGTAATCCTCATCACTTAAAGAATGGTGTCTAAAGCACAAGTGAGAGTCACCTTACACATCATCAACATTTGAAACAAATATGATAAACCAAATTTACAAGGACAAATAACATTATAACTCAAAGGTAGTTGAATCCTCTTGAACAATCCTCATCACTTAGCAAATAGTGCTCAAAGCACAAGTGAGAGTCATTTTGTCAATCATCAACAAAAACTTGCAAGCAAATTTCATTAAAACCACTTGAGAGAACATTTTTAAACACAAAGGCAAGCCAAAGAACCAAGAGGCAACAAAAACCCTATTTATTTTAGAAACTTGCGAAACATATATATGAATGGAAAATTATTTTTGCAAGTTTTAACATGATTCCAAGCATAATAACACAACAATCAAACATCAATGGCTAGATCAAGTATTATTAGGCAAGGATGAACAAGAAAATTATATTACACATACATTCCACATAACTTGCGAACCAAAATAGCCATAGATTCACAATTTTATTTCACCAAATTGTTAAAACATCACAAGAACAATATAGAACAATTTATTTAAGGGTGAGAGGCCAACTCTCACCCTCAACCAACAACAAATCACATATTTACATGATGATGTGCGAAATAAACATGAGTTGAAAAATAATTTTGATGCAAGAAAATGGATGAATATGCAAACGGTTTAGATGACTACCTTAGATTCAAGATAATAGAAGTAGGGAACGAAGGATGGAAGTATAAATCAACACAAATCTTCAAGAAAAACTTCAAGCAACCCCACGCAAAACCTCACAATACCCAAGCACTTGATTAATTAAAGGAGGAATGGATGAAGGTTTATGGAAGAGGAATGAGTTTAAAGTGGTTTGATGATGAATTAGTGAGGAGAAATTGAAAAATAAAGGTGGTGTAGGGGTGGGGTGGCTTCGGCCTTGGAGAGAAAGGAGGAAAGGAGTTGGTGTGCTAGGGTTTTTGAATGGAGAGTGAGGCCCAGAAGAGCTGTGTGGGTTGATCATATGAAGATATATATAGTGCTCACTTAGCATTAAGGGTATCTAAGTCAATTTATCTCCCTTGTGCTCTAGGATTGCATCTAAATTTTGAACCAAGGGTCAAGATCAAATGTCACATGGATTAGGGGCAATTAGAAAGCACAAAGTGAGGAGAGAGAGAGCTGAGGGGCGTAGCTTAAGGAGGTGAGTGAAGGATAAGTTTAATTACAAAAATGTATTTTCTCATGAAGCATATTACAAGAGTGCCATTTTAATTCAAATGAAGGGTGAGGATTGCATTTAACACTTGAATGGAATGCCATGATTTAAACACAATTTGCAATCAATAAAATAAACCAAAAATGGGGAAAAAAAGGCTGGAATTCGCAGCCAAAGGAAAGAGAGTGAGTGGAATTGCAACTTGTACTATTGTACTACACTTGACCCTTTCAAAATTCAAAGGGATATTCCTTATTCCTTTCAAGATAATTCTTCTAAATTCATACCATTTTGGGCCATGTCCCATGATTCAATGATTGGGCTCTGAATTTTATGATCTCACCAATCCCAAAATTGATTTGTTGACCCCACTCCAAAGGAAATGACCATTTTGCCCTTTTATTCAAAAACCGAATTTCATGCCAAAAATGTTCCCATGATGCACAAAAAAATACACAACTCCACTCACTTGGACTCACATAAATTCCTCAAGAGATTCATAATGGTTTTTACCGAGAAATTATTTACTTTAGTGAAATGACCAAAATGCCCTTTTCGTCCTAAAAACCCTAATTTTGCTCCAAACTTCATTTTCACTCTAAAAATGATCCTGAGACCTTTTGGATGACTCTAAAACCCTAGAAATGCATGCATGATGAGAAAATAAATCTTTTTGGCGAAATTACCAAAATACCCTTTGAACTAGGAAAAACCCTAGAAACCCTAGAAATGCTCTAAAGTGCTCTAAAATGCCATGCAATGCTTTTCTAACCCTAAAATGCATTCTGAAACTTCTAAGATGCCAACATGATGCTCTTCCTAACCTTTAAGATGAATACTAAGACTTGATTTATTTCTGATTGAAAATTAGGGTTTTGACCTAAGCCGGACAAAATTGGGGTATGACAACTAGTTGATGGAAAAACGTCAGAGTCCTGTTCGTGAGAATTGTGACACTACAAAAAAATAGTGTATTAGCGACGGACTACTTCTAACGCTAAAAACCGTCAGCTAATGGTTAGCGACGGAATAAAATCCGTCTCTAATTAGCGATGGAATTTCCGTCACTAAATCCGTCGCTAATACGTGCCACGTTTCAGACTTTGATTCATCAATGTTAGCGAGGGAAATCCGTCGCTAATACTTGCCACGTGTGAGACTCTCATTCATCAAAGTTAGCGAAGGAAATCCTTCACTAAATCCGTCGCAATCCGTGCCACGTGTTAGATTCTAATTCATCAACTTTAGCGAGGGAAATCTGTCACTAATATCCGTCGCTACTATATGCCACGTGTCCTATTTTGATTAGCCAGATTAGCGATGGATTTCCGTCTCAAATGACCCCTGAAAGAATTTTTTTTTAAAAAACCTGCTTTTTTAAAAACCGTCTATAATAACCTTCTATAATTAATATAAATACGAAAATCCAAATTAACAATAAAATATGAATCAACAATAAAATCCGAATCAACAAGTTTAACGACATCCGAATCAACAATAAAATCCGAATCAAAAGAAACTAGTTCGAAATGTTTGAACATAATACTGAAACATCAAACAAATACAACAAAGTCCTAATAGGGAGTATCAGCATCATCAGACCCATCTGGTCGTGTGCGGTTATAATACTTCAATATCTTCGCCTGCGTACAAGTAAACTTCAAGAAGTCTTCCTGCAGAGTTGTCTGCACCTGTTCGCGAGTCTGCAGCTGTTGCTGTTGAGCCTGAATGACCTGTGCCTGAGCCTGCACCTGCTGCCTGAGCTGCTCGGTCTCCTCAACTGAAGGAAGGTCCACTGCTAGAAGGTCCACTGCTAGAAGGTCCGCTAGTGTCGAAGTGATCAACCCCAAAATCCAATAACGGAGCCAAGAGCCCCGAACCATACATGCGACCCTTATTCGGCCCACCTACCGCCTTCTTCCAATTGCGGTTCGCCAGAGCTATGATCTCAGGGGGAAGTGGACCAAGTGAGCCAGGGTTCCAGGTCCCATGAGTCGGCTCAATCATCGTCTCACTAACCTCCTCCTGTTTTCCATAACCAAATAACATAGCATAATTAGTGTTCCATTTTAAGAAAACAAAATTATATAATACAAATCAAGTTGTTTATACCTGAGTTTTCCTCGAGCGCTCATCAACATTCTCCGTAGTACCCTTCCTCAAATGTGTGGCCATGTGAAGCTCAGGAATAGTGATATTGCGTCCGACCTTCTTACTCTGTAATAATGAAACACACTTTCAATGATTGCTAATCACCCTAAATAAACTAAAATAACACACAAATTTAAAATAATTTACCAATCTGACAGCATGTTGAGCCTGGTTGACGGAGCCGCAACAGTGAAGCGAGCCACCCTTTTATGAATTTCTATTCTGCTTGGCCTTTTCAGCTTTTTGTTTGTAGCTCTCAGTAGCCCAAAGGTCCTTGTAGGCATTCCAAACAAGGCCAGGGATGTATTTCGGCTGCTTATCTTTACACCGCAGTTTATAAAGCAAATCCGACAATTGCTTGCCAATTTTTTTGAAAAAAAGTCCCTGCACAACTACATCATGTTTCGGCAACCACGTCACCTTGGACTGTATTAAGCAAAATCAAAATATGTATTATTATATTTAACATAAAAAAAATTAGAATTAACAATATATGTAATGACATAACTAACAATTACCTTAAACAAATCCAAAAGTTTTCCCCTATCCTCATCATTGACTTTTGTCCACTTTTCATGATACTTTTTAAAATATAGTTTGTGAATGACATATGTGATATGCAATGAAGCATCCTTTGCAGGAAGCAACCTGCATAATAAAAGATATATCAAACAATCATATATATATATATATATATATATATATATAAGTCATTGCATAATTAACTTAAACTAAAAAAGTCAAACAATACTTACGCGTTACCATAAGGATAGATGACTTTGCGTTTGATACCATCATTGCCGACAATCACCGACGCATCCTCTTCATCAGTCGATGAATCTGAATCAGTAACACCAACATGGGGCTCATCAGTATACGCGTCACCATGGGGCTCAGCTGGTGTAGGCATTAATAACCCTAGTGTAGGCATAGATAACCCTGGTGTAGGCATCCCTGGTTTAGGTTTTAACATCTTGCCATTAGTCATTTGCACCAAATTCAAATTGGATCGATGTTTGCTACAGTAAAGAGCAGAATCCATTCTAGCCTTATTATTGTCTTTGGTTCTATCTTTCACATTCATCACAGTGTAAAATATGTCGTCAAAGAAATTCTTCTCGATGTGCATAACATCAAGATTGTGTCTCAATTAATTATCTTTCCAATATGGGAGATTCCAAAATATGCTTCTTTTTGTCCAGTTATGCAGCCGTCCATAACCGTTTAATCGGGAGAGCACACCTACCTTTGTGGCTTGTGTCAAATTCATAACTCTGCTCCAGATTTCATCTGATGTCAACCAAGGCGGTGGTCTATCTCTTTCAACTACCCCATCCTTGAAGGCATTCTTGTTCTTTCTTAATTCATGACCCGACGGTAAGAATCTACGATGCGAATCAAACAAATAACTCTTCCCCCCGTATTTTAGCGTAAACGCTTTTGTGTGTTCCATGCAGTGGGGACATATCAATCTACCGTGAGTCCCCCAATCAGACAACATACCATAAGCAGGGAAGGAGTTTATTGTCCACATCAATGCCGCTCTCATCATAAAATTCTTTTTTCGTGCTGCATCGTATGTCAAAACACCACCCCACAATCTCTCGAGATCATCAATCAGGGGTTCCAAAAAGGTATCATTGTTAGCTTTTGGATCAGGTATCAGACAAGTCAAAAACATATAAGGTTTAGTCATGTACATCTCAGGAGGAAGATTGTAAGGGGTAACAATGACTGGCCAACAGGAATAGGGCGACGCTAATGCTTGGATATAAGCCGAACATTTCTTCGCAATTTCGAACGATGCAAACATTCTTTCCAACCTTGGAGTTATAGGCAAATAGAACATCGACTTTACAGGGAATGGTTTATAATTACTTTTTCCCCCTTTACGAACATGATACCTCGGCTTTCCACAGAATCTACATTCCAGTAGTGCACAATCGCTTTTACCAAATTCCTTATGGTAAAACAACATGTGCCCATTCACACAACAATCAATCTTCTTACAATATTCCAATCCCAGCTTTAAAACTAACATCTCCGCTTCATAATAATTTTTTGGCAAATTATCCTTATTAGGTGTCGCATCGAACATCATTTTAGTCAAATAATCTAACCCAACTCAAAAATATTACTCATGGACTTGAGAGCTAAAAGCCTCACAGACATAGATAATTTTGACTTTGGCGAGCCTTCAAACAACGGTTTGTTTGACTTCCTTAATAAATTATAGAATCTCTGTGCTTCTTCATTTGGAAGTTCATCATGATCGTCATACTAAGGTTCATCAAATGACACATTCACCCCGAGACCATCACAAATCATGTTTTCCATCGACTCAAATTGTTCATTAGATGGAACACCAACACCAGAATTGCTTGAAGCCCCTACGTGAAAATTCAGAAGTAGTTTCCATGGTCCACCCAAATCCAATAATTAGGCATAAACCCAATACGATACAAGTGCTCCCTGACTTCATCATCAGTACTAATAGGTACTGTAACACCCCAATTTTCTAGTTAATATGCGTGTATATATGTTTAGATATATTAGTATATTTATGTGTGCATATTTTAATAGGGTGTTATTATTGTATTATTTTATTTTAAAATCTTAGTCATGAGTTATTAATATTATTTCAAATTATAAGTTTAATGACTTTACGATATTATGTTTCTTTGAAGTATTAAAATATACTTTATTGACATTTAATTGTATTTTTATATGATATTAATAAGATAGTGTTTTTATTGTTTGATGCATTTTGGTAATATGAAGTATTAATGGTGTTATTATTATTATTATTATTATTATTATTATTATTATTATTATTATTATTATTATTATTATTATTATTATTATGACTTTCAAAATTATAATATATTTATTTATGAGTGTAGAAGAGATTTAGGCTTTTTTTTTTGTAATGAAGCCCATTTCTTAGTTTTCAAAAATACCCACCATCTAGTTTAAGTCTTACTTTACTGCTCGCACCCCTGGATTTAATTCGTACACCCCTGCACATAAGTTAAAACCCTAGGTTGCTTTCCTCATTCTTCCTACGTTGCTTTCTTCTTCTTGTGCAGCCGCCACAGACAATTATCAAACTCATTCTTTTTCTTTTCAGTCTCTGTTCTCTCTCATTTAATCACCAAAAATTACCAAGCTTCACATTGCTATACAAAATTACCAACCGAATCCGTTTATGTAATTATTTCGGTCATCAGGGACAGAAATTATGCCGTATTTCATTGGGTATTTTCGTGATTCCAGTCACTACAGTCGTCGTTTGGAAAAACAGACATCGTCTTTGGATTCCCCTCATCGAAACCATCGGGAAAAGGTACTGCTTTTATTATTTTTGTGAAGTTGAAAATTGACTTATTTTACCGTGATTTCAACTTTCGGTCTAACTTCTGGCCACATCGGTTGTCATCTTGAAAAACCGAGACTTTTTTTGTACTCACCGAGAATAATACTTTCATTCTATCCAATTATATTTGCAAACCGAGACGTTACAAAAATGGGTC
>CM076854.1:51992546-52065287 GCA_039519185.1 Astragalus membranaceus | reverse complement strand
GAACTCGTACGAACTCGTACGAGTTGGTACAATATGGGCCAAATCGTACAATTTGTTCCGAACTAGTACGAAATCACACGAAATGGTATGAAATGGTACAAACAGGTACGAAATTGTACGAAATGGTATGAAATGGTACAAACAGGTACAAATCATACGAACTAGTCCGAACACGAAAAAATGGTACGAAATCGTACCAGTTTATACAGTAAGGGAAAATCGCATGATTTGGTCCGAACTGGTACGAAGTCATACGAAATGGTATGAAATGGTACAAACAGGTACGAAATTGTACGAACAGGTACGAACTCGTAAAAAATGGTACGAATTCGTACGAGTTTGTACAATATGGGCCAAATTGTACGATTTGGTCGAAACTAGTACGAACAGGTACGAAATCGTATGAATAGTACGAACTCGAAAAAATGGTTCGAAATCGTACTAGTTTATACAATATGGGCAAAAATCGTAAGATTTGGTCCGACCTGGTACGAAATCACACGAAATGGTATGAAATGGTACAAAAAGGTACGAATCGTACGAACTGGTACGAATCCGTACAAGTTTGTACAATTTGGGCCAAATCGTACGATTTGGTCCGAACTGGTACGAAATCATACGAAATGGTATGAAATAGAACAAACAGGTACGAACTCGTCCGAGTATGTACAATATGGGCCAAATTGTACACTTTGGTCCGAACTGGTGCGAAATCACACGAAATGGTATGAGCCGGTACGAAAATCGTATGAACTAGTATGAACTCGAAAAAATGGTACGAACTCGTACGAGTATGTGCAATATGGGCCAAATCATACGATTTGGTCCGAACTGGTACGAAATCCAACGAAATGGTATTAACAGGTACGAAATCGTACGAAATGGTATGAACTAGTACGAACTCGAAAAAATTGTACGAAATCGTACTAGTTTATACAATATGGGCCAAATCGTACGATTTTGTCCGAACTGATACGAAATCATACGAAATGGTATGAAATGGTACAAACAGGTACGAAATTCGTACGAACAGGTACGAACTCGTACGAGTTGGTACAATATGGGCCAAATTGTACTATTTGGTCGAAACTAGTACGAACGGGTACGAAATCGTACGAAATGGTATGAATAGTACGAACTCGAAATAATGGTACGAAATCGTACCAGTTTATACAATATGGGCCAAATCGTACGATTTGGTCCGAACTGGTACGAAATCATAGGAAATGGAATGAAATGGTACAAACAGGTACGAAATCGCACATCCTGGTACGAACTCAAAAAATGGTACAAACTCGTACCAGTTTTATACAATATGGGCCAAATCGTACGATTTGGTCCGAACTGGTACGAAATCAGACGAAATGGTATGAAATGGTACAAACAGGTACGAAATTGTACGAACTGGGACGAACTCGAAAAAATGGTACAAACTCGTACGAGTATGTACAATATGGGCCATATCGTACGATTTGGTCCGAACTGGTACGAAATCAAACAAAATGGAATTAACAGGTACGAATTCATACGAAATGGTATGAACTAGTACTCAAAAAAATTGTACGAAATCGTACCAGTTTATACAATATGGGCCAAGTCGTACGATTTGGTCCGAACTGGTACGAAATCAAACAAAATGGTATGAAATGGAACAAATAGGCACAAAATCTTACGAACTAGTATGAACTCGTACGAGTTTGTACAATATGGCCAAATAGTACGATTTGGCCCGAACTGGTACGAAATCACACGAAATGGTATGAAATGGTACAAACTGGTATGAAATCGTGCGAACTCGTACGAACTTGTACGAACTCGTACGAACTTGTACGAACTCGTACGAGTTGGTACAATATGGGCCAAATCGTACAATTTGTTCCGAACTAGTACGAAATCACACGAAATGGTATGAAATGTACAAACAGGTACGAAATTGTACGAAATGGTATGAAATGGTACAAACAGGTACGAAATCATACGAACTAGTCCGAACACGAAAAAATGGTACGAAATCGTACCAGTTTATACAGTAAGGGAAAATCGCATGATTTGGTCCGAACTGGTACGAAGTCATACGAAATGGTATGAAATGGTACAAACAGGTACGAAATTGTACGAACAGGTACGAACTCGTAAAAAATGGTACGAATTCGTACGAGTTTGTACAATATGGGCCAAATTGTACGATTTGGTCGAAACTAGTACGAACAGGTACGAAATCGTATGAATAGTACGAACTCGAAAAAATGGTTCGAAATCGTACTAGTTTATACAATATGGGCAAAAATCGTAAGATTTGGTCCGACCTGGTACGAAATCACACGAAATGGTATGAAATGGTACAAAAAGGTACGAAATCGTACGAACTGGTACGAATCCGTACAAGTTTGTACAATTTGGGCCAAATCGTACGATTTGGTCCGAACTGGTACGAAATCATACGAAATGGTATGAAATAGAACAAACAGGTACGAACTCGTCCGAGTATGTACAATATGGGCCAAATTGTACACTTTGGTCCGAACTGGTGCGAAATCACACGAAATGGTATGAGCCGGTACGAAATCGTATGAACTAGTATGAACTCGAAAAAATGGTACGAACTCGTACGAGTATGTGCAATATGGGCCAAATCATACGATTTGGTCCGAACTGGTACGAAATCCAACGAAATGGTATTAACAGGTACGAAATCGTACGAAATGGTATGAACTAGTACGAACTCGAAAAAATTGTACGAAATCGTACTAGTTTATACAATATGGGCCAAATCGTACGATTTTGTCCGAACTGATACGAAATCATACGAAATGGTATGAAATGGTACAAACAGGTACGAAATCGTACGAACAGGTACGAACTCGTACGAGTTGGTACAATATGGGCCAAATTGTACTATTTGGTCGAAACTAGTACGAACGGGTACGAAATCGTACGAAATGGTATGAATAGTACGAACTCGAAATAATGGTACGAAATCGTACCAGTTTATACAATATGGGCCAAATCGTACGATTTGGTCCGAACTGGTACGAAATCATAGGAAATGGAATGAAATGGTACAAACAGGTACGAAATCGCACATCCTGGTACGAACTCAAAAAATGGTACAAACTCGTACCAGTTTATACAATATGGGCCAAATCGTACGATTTGGTCCGAACTGGTACGAAATCAGACGAAATGGTATGAAATGGTACAAACAGGTACGAAATTGTACGAACTGGGACGAACTCGAAAAAATGGTACAAACTCGTACGAGTATGTACAATATGGGCCATATCGTACGATTTGGTCCGAACTGGTACGAAATCAAACAAAATGGAATTAACAGGTACGAATTCATACGAAATGGTATGAACTAGTACACTCAAAAAAATTGTACGAAATCGTACCAGTTTATACAATATGGGCCAAGTCGTACGATTTGGTCCGAACTGGTACGAAATCAAACAAAATGGTATGAAATGGAACAAATAGGCACAAAATCGTACGAACTAGTATGAACTCGTACGAGTTTGTACAATATGGCCAAATAGTACGATTTGGCCCGAACTGGTACGAAATCACACGAAATGGTATGAAATGGTACAAACTGGTACGAAATCGTGCGAACTCGTACGAACTTGTACGAACTCGTACGAACTTGTACGAACTCGTACGAGTTGGTACAATATGGGCCAAATCGTACAATTTGTTCCGAACTAGTACGAAATCACACGAAATGGTATGAAATGGTACAAACAGGTACGAAATTGTACGAAATGGTATGAAATGGTACAAACAGGTACGAAATCATACGAACTAGTCCGAACACGAAAAAATGGTACGAAATCGTACCAGTTTATACAGTAAGGGAAAATCGCATGATTTGGTCCGAACTGGTACGAAGTCATACGAAATGGTATGAAATGGTACAAACAGGTACGAAATTGTACGAACAGGTACGAACTCGTAAAAAATGGTACGAATTCGTACGAGTTTGTACAATATGGGCCAAATTGTACGATTTGGTCGAAACTAGTACGAACAGGTACGAAATCGTATGAATAGTACGAACTCGAAAAAATGGTTCGAAATCGTACTAGTTTATACAATATGGGCAAAAATCGTAAGATTTGGTCCGACCTGGTACGAAATCACACGAAATGGTATGAAATGGTACAAAAAGGTACGAAATCGTACGAACTGGTACGAATCCGTACAAGTTTGTACAATTTGGGCCAAATCGTACGATTTGGTCCGAACTGGTACGAAATCATACGAAATGGTATGAAATAGAACAAACAGGTACGAACTCGTCCGAGTATGTACAATATGGGCCAAATTGTACACTTTGGTCCGAACTGGTGCGAAATCACACGAAATGGTATGAGCCGGTACGAAATCGTATGAACTAGTATGAACTCGAAAAAATGGTACGAACTCGTACGAGTATGTGCAATATGGGCCAAATCATACGATTTGGTCCGAACTGGTACGAAATCCAACGAAATGGTATTAACAGGTACGAAATCGTACGAAATGGTATGAACTAGTACGAACTCGAAAAAATTGTACGAAATCGTACTAGTTTATACAATATGGGCCAAATCGTACGATTTTGTCCGAACTGATACGAAATCATACGAAATGGTATGAAATGGTACAAACAGGTACGAAATCGTACGAACAGGTACGAACTCGTACGAGTTGGTACAATATGGGCCAAATTGTACTATTTGGTCGAAACTAGTACGAACGGGTACGAAATCGTACGAAATGGTATGAATAGTACGAACTCGAAATAATGGTACGAAATCGTACCAGTTTATACAATATGGGCCAAATCGTACGATTTGGTCCGAACTGGTACGAAATCATAGGAAATGGAATGAAATGGTACAAACAGGTACGAAATCGCACATCCTGGTACGAACTCAAAAAATGGTACAAACTCGTACCAGTTTATACAATATGGGCCAAATCGTACGATTTGGTCCGAACTGGTACGAAATCAGACGAAATGGTATGAAATGGTACAAACAGGTACGAAATTGTACGAACTGGGACGAACTCGAAAAAATGGTACAAACTCGTACGAGTATGTACAATATGGGCCATATCGTACGATTTGGTCCGAACTGGTACGAAATCAAACAAAATGGAATTAACAGGTACGAATTCATACGAAATGGTATGAACTAGTACACTCAAAAAAATTGTACGAAATCGTACCAGTTTATACAATATGGGCCAAGTCGTACGATTTGGTCCGAACTGGTACGAAATCAAACAAAATGGTATGAAATGGAACAAATAGGCACAAAATCGTACGAACTAGTATGAACTCGTACGAGTTTGTACAATATGGCCAAATAGTACGATTTGGCCCGAACTGGTACGAAATCACACGAAATGGTATGAAATGGTACAAACTGGTATGAAATCGCGAATCGTACGTGTACGAACTCGTACGAACTTGTACGAACTCGTACGAACTTGTACGAACTCGTACGAGTTGGTACAATATGGGCCAAATCGTACAATTTGTTCCGAACTAGTACGAAATCACACGAAATGGTATGAAATGGTACAAACAGGTACGAAATTGTACGAAATGGTATGAAATGGTACAAACAGGTACGAAATCATACGAACTAGTCCGAACACGAAAAAATGGTACGAAATCGTACCAGTTTATACAGTAAGGGAAAATCGCATGATTTGGTCCGAACTGGTACGAAGTCATACGAAATGGTATGAAATGGTACAAACAGGTACGAAATTGTACGAACTGGTACGAACTCGTAAAAAATGGTACGAATTCGTACGAGTTTTACAATATGGGCCAAATTGTACGATTTGGTCGAAACTAGTACGAACAGGTACGAAATCGTATGGATAGTACGAACTCGAAAAAATGGTTCGAAATCGTACTAGTTTATACAATATGGGCAAAAATCGTAAGATTTTGGTCCGACCTGGTACGAAATCACACGAAATGGTATGAAATGGTACAAAAAGTACGAAATCGTACGAACTGGTACGAATCCGTACAAGTTTGTACAATTTGGGCCAAATCGTACGATTTGGTTCGAACTGGTACGAAATCATACGAAATGGTATGAAATAGAACAAACAGGTACGAACTCGTCCGAGTATGTACAATATGGGGCCAAATTGTACACTTTGGTCCGAACTGGTGCGAAATCACACGAAATGGTATGAGCCGGTACGAAATGTATGAACTAGTATGAACTCGAAAAAATGGTACGAACTCGTACGAGTATGTGCAATATGGGCCAAATCATACGATTTGGTCCGAACTGGTACGAAATCCAACGAAAATGGTATTAACAGGTACGAAATCGTACGAAATGGTATGAACTAGTACGAACTCGAAAAAATTGTACGAAATCGTACTAGTTTATACAATATGGGCCAAATCGTACGATTTTGTCCGAACTGATACGAAATCATACGAAATGGTATGAAATGGTACAAACAGGTACGAAATCGTACGAACAGGTACGAACTCGTACGAGTTGGTACATATGGGCCAAATTGTACTATTTGGTCGAAACTAGTACGAACGGGTACGAAATCGTACGAAATGGTATGAATAGTACGAACTCGAAATAATGGTACGAAATCGTACCAGTTTATACAATATGGGCCAAATCGTACAATTTGGTCCGAACTGGTACGAAATCATAGGAAATGGAATGAAATGGTACAAACAGGTACGAAATCGCACATCCTGGTACGAACTCGAAAAAATGGTACAAACTCGTACCAGTTTATATGATATGGGCCATATCTTACGATTTGGTCCGAACTGGTACGAAATCAGACGAAATGGTATGAAATGGTACAAACAGGTACGAAATCGTATGAACGGGGACGAACTCGAAAAAATGGCACAAACTCGTACGAGTATGTACAATATGGGCCATATCGTACGTTTGGTCCGAACTGGTACGAAATCAAACAAAATGGAATTAACAGGTACGAATTCATACGAAATGGTATGAACTAGTACACTCAAAAAAAATTGTACGAAATCGTACCAGTTTATACAATATGGGCCAAGTCGTACGATTTGGTCCGAACTGGTACGAAATCAAACAAAATGGTATGAAATGGAACAAATAGGCACAAAATCGTACGAACTAGTATGAACTCGTACGAGTTTGTACAATATGGCCAAAATAGTACGATTTGGACCCGAACTGGTACGAAATCACCGAAATGGTATGAAATGGTACAAACTGGTACGAAATCGTGCGAACTCGTACGAACTGTACGAACTCGTACGAACTTGTACGAACTCGTACGAGTTGGTACAATATGGGCCAAATCGTACAATTTGTTCCGAACTAGTACGAAAATCACACGAAATGGTATGAAATGGTACAAACAGGTACGAATTGTACGAAATGGTATGAAATGTAAACAGGTACGAAATCATACGAACTAGTCCGAACACGAAAAAATGGTACGAAATCGTACCAGTTTATACAGTAAGGGAAAATCGCATGATTTGGTCCGAACTGGTACGAAGTCATACGAAATGGTATGAAATGGTACAAACAGGTACGAAATTGTACGAAACAGTACGAACTCGTAAAAATGGTACGAATTCGTACGAGTTTGGTACAATATGGGCCAAATTGTAGATTTGGTCGAAACTAGTACGAACAGGTACGAAATCGTATGATGTCGAACTCGAAAAAATGGTTCGAAATCGTACTAGTTTATACAATATGGCAAAAATCGTAAGATTTGGTCCGACTGGTACGAAACACACGAAATGGTATGAAATGGTACAAAAAGGTACGAAATCGTACGAACTGGTACGAATCGTACAAGTTTGTACAATTTGGGCCAAATCGTACGATTTGGTCCGAACTGGTACGAAAATAATACGAAATGGTATGAAATAGAACAAACAGGTACGAACTCGTCCGAGTATGTACAATATGGGCCAAATTGTACACTTTGGTCCGAACTGGTGCGAAATCACACGAAATGGTATGAGCCGGTACGAAATCGTATGAACTCGAAAAAATGGTACGAACTCGAAAAAATGGTACGAACTCGTACGAGTATGTGCAATATGGGCCAAATCATACGATTTGGTCCGAACTGGTTCGAAATCCAACGAAATGGTATTAACAGGTACGAAATCGTACGAAATGGTATGAACTAGTACGAACTCGAAAAAATTGTACGAAATCGTACTAGTTTATACAATATGGGCCAAATCGTACGATTTTGTCCGAACTGATACGAAATCATTACGAAATGGTATGAAATGGTACAAACAGGTACGAAATCGTACGAACAGGTACGAACTCGTACGAGTTGGTACAATATGGGCCAAATTGTACTATTTGGTCGAAACTAGTACGAACGGGTACGAAATCGTACGAAATGGTATGAATAGTACGAACTCGAAATAATGGTACGAAATCGTACCAGTTTATACAATATGGGCCAAATCGTACGATTTGGTCCGAACTGGTACGAAATCATAGGAAATGGAATGAAATGGTACAAACAGGTACGAAATCGCACATCCTGGTACGAACTCAAAAAATGGTACAAACTCGTACCAGTTTATACAATATGGGCCAATATCTTAACGATTTGGTCCGAACTGGTACGAAATCAGACGAAATGGTATGAAATGGTACAAAAGGTACGAAATCGTATGAAACGGGGACGAACTCGAAAAAATGGTACAAACTCGTACGAGTATGTACTATATGGGCCATATCGTACGATTTGGTCCGAACTGGTACGAAATCAACAAAATGGAATTAACAGGTACGAATTCATACGAAATGGTATGAACTAGTACACTCAAAAAAATTGTACGAAATCGTACCAGTTTATACAATATGGGCCAAGAGTACGATTTGGTCCGAAACTGGTACGAAATCAAACAAAATGGTATGAAATGGAACAAATAGGCACAAATCGTACGAACTAGTATGAACTCGTACGAGTTTGTACAATATGGCCAAATAGTACGATTTGACCCGAACTGGTACGAAATCACACGAAATGGTATGAAATGGTACAAACTGGTGAAATCGTGCGAATCGTACGAACTTGTACGAACTCGTACGAACTTGTACGAACTCGTACGAGTGGTACAATATGGGCCAAATCGTACAATTTGTTCCGAACTAGTACGAAATCACACGAATGGTATGAAATGTACAAACAGGTACGAAATTGTACGAAATGGTATGAAATGGTACAAACAGGTACGAAATCATACGAACTACTCCGAACACGAAAAAATGGTACGAAATCGTACCAGTTTATACAGTAAGGGAAAATCGCATGATTTGGTCCGAACTGGTACGAAGTCATACGAAATGGTATGAAATGGTACAAACAGGTACGAAATTGTACGAACAGGTACGAACTCGTAAAAAATGGTACGAATTCGTACGAGTTTGTACAATATGGGCCAAATTGTACGATTTGGTCGAAACTAGTACGAACAGGTACGAAATCGTATGAATAGTACGAACTCGAAAAAATGGTTCGAAATCGTACTAGTTTATACAATATGGGCAAAAATCGTAAGATTTGGTCCGACCTGGTACGAAATCACACGAAATGGTATGAAATGGTACAAAAAGGTACGAAATCGTACGAACTGGTACGAATCCGTACAAGTTTGTACAATTATGGGCCAAATCGTACGATTTGGTCCGAACTGGTACGAAATCATACGAAATGGTATGAAATAGAACAAACAGGTACGAACTCGTCCGAGTATGTACAATATGGGCCAAATTGTACACTTTGGTCCGAACTGGTGCGAAATCACACGAAATGGTATGAGCCGGTACGAAATCGTATGAACTGAAATGTATGAACTCGAAAAAATGGTACTCGTACGAGTATGTGCAATATGGGCCAAATCATACGATTTGGTCCGAACTGGTACGAAATCCAACGAAATGGTATTAACAGGTACGAAATCGTACGAAATGGTATGAACTAGTACGAACTCGAAAAAATTGTACGAAATCGTACTAGTTTATACAATAAGGGACAAATCGTACGATTTGGTCCGAATGGTACGAAATCATACGAAATGGTATGAAATGGAACAAACAGGTACGAAATTGTACGAACTGGTACGAACTCGTACGAGTTGGTACAATATGGGCCAAATTGTACTAATTGGTCGAAACTAGTACGAACGGGTACGAACTCGTACGAAATGGTATGAATAGTACAAACTCGAAAAAATGGTACGAAATCGTACTAGTTTATACAATATGGCCAAATCGTACGATTTGGTCCGAACTGGTACGAAATCATAGGAAATGGAATGAAATGGTACAAACAGGTACGAAATCGCACATCCTGGTACGAACTCGAAAAAATGGTACGAAGTCGTACCAGTTTATACAATATGGGCCAAATCGTACGATTTGGTCCGAACTGGTACGAGATCAGACGAAATGGTATGAAATGGTACAAACAGGTACGAAATCGTACGAACTGGTACGAACTCGAAAAAATGGTACAAACTCGTACGAGTATGTACAATATGGGCCATATCGTACGATTTGATCCGAACTGGTACGAAATCAAACAAAATGGTATTAACAGGTACGAATTCGTACGAAATGGTGTGAACTAGTACACTCGAAAAAATTGTACAAAATCGTACCAGTTTATACAATATGGGCCAAGTCGTACGATTTGGTCCGAACTGGTACGAAATCAAACAAAATGGTATGAAATGGAACAAATAGGCACAAAATCGTACAAACTAGTATGAACTCGTACGAGTTTGTACAATATGGGCCAAATAGTACGATTTGGCCCGAACTGGTACGAAATCACACGAAATGGTATGAAATGGTACAAACTGGTACGAAATCGTGCGAACTCGTACGAACTTGTACGAACTCGTACGAGTTGCTACAATATGGGCCAAATCGTACAATTTGTTCCGAACTAGTACGAAATCACACGAAATGGTATGAATAGGTACGAAATGGTACAAAGTGGTATGAACTACTACGAACTCGAAAAAATGGTACGAAATCGAACCAGTTTATACAATAAGGGCCAAATCGTACGATTTGGTCCGAACTGGTACGAAATCATACGAAATGGTATGAAATGGTACAAACAGGTACGAAATTGTACGAACTGGTACGGACCCGTACGAGTTGGTATATTATGGGCCAAATTGTACTATTTGGTCGAAACTTGTACGAACAGGTACGAAATCTTACGAAATGGTATGAATAGTATGAACTCGAAAAGATGGTTCGAAATCGTACTAGTTTCTACAATATGTGCCAAATCGTACGATTTGGTCCGACGTGGTACAAAATCATACGAAATGGTATGAAATGGTACAAACAGGTACGAAATCATACGAACTACTCCGAACACGAAAAAATGGTAGGAAATCGTACTAGTTTAAACAATAAGGGCCAATCGCATGATTTGGTCCGAATTGGTACGAAATCAGACGAAATGGTATGAAATGGTACAAACAGGTACGAAATCGTACGAACTGGTACGAACTCGAAAAAATGGTACAAACTCGTACGAGTATGTACAATATGGGCCATATCGTACGATTTGGTCCGAACTGGTACGAAATCAAACAAAATGGTATTAACAGGTACGAATTCGTACGAAATGGTATGAACTAGTACACTCGAAAAAATTGTACGAAATCGTACCAGTTTATACAATGTGGGCCAAGTCGTACGATTTGGTCCGAACTGGTACGAAATCAAACAAAATGGTATGAAATGGAACAAATAGGCACAAAATCGTACGAGCTAGTATGAACTCGTACGAGTTTGTACAATATGGGCCAAATAGTACGATTTGGCCCGAACTGGTACGAAATCACACGAAATGGTATGAAATGGTACAAACTGGTACGAAATCGTGCGAACTCGTACGAACTTGTACGAACTCGTACGAACTCGTACGAGCTTGTACGAACTCGTACGAGTTGGTACAATATGGGCCAAATCGTACAATTTGTTCCGAACTAGTACGAAACCACACGAAATGGTATGAATAGGTACGAAATGGTACAAAGTGGTATGAACTACTACGAACTCGAAAAAATGGTACGAAATCGAACCAGTTAATACAATAAGGGCCAAATCGTACGATTTGGTCCGAACTGGTACGAAATCATACGAAATGGTATGAAATGTAACAAACAGGTACGAAATTGTACGAACTGGTACGAACTCGTACGAGTTGGTACAATATGGGCCAAATTGTACTAATTGGTCGAAACTAGTACGAACGGGTACGAAATCGTACGAAATGGTATGAATAGTACAAACTCGAAAAAATGGTACGAAATCGTACTAGTTTATACAATATGGCCAAATCGTACGATTTGGTCCGAACTGGTACGAAATCATAGGAAATGGAATGAAATGGTACAAACAGGTACGAAATCGCACATCCTGGTACGAACTCGAAAAAATGGTACGAAGTCGTACCAGTTTATACAATATGGGCCAAATCGTACGATTTGGTCCGAACTGGTACGAGATCAGACGAAATGGTATGAAATGGTACAAACAGGTACGAAATCGTACGAACTGGTACGAACTCGAAAAAATGGTACAAACTCGTACGAGTATGTACAATATGGGCCATATCGTACGATTTGATCCGAACTGGTACGAAATCAAACAAAATGGTATTAACAGGTACGAATTCGTACGAAATGGTGTGAACTAGTACACTCGAAAAAATTGTACAAAATCGTACCAGTTTATACAATATGGGCCAAGTCGTACGATTTGGTCCGAACTGGTACGAAATCAAACAAAATGGTATGAAATGGAACAAATAGGCACAAAATCGTACGAACTAGTATGAACTCGTACGAGTTTGTACAATATGGGCCAAATAGTACGATTTGGCCCGAACTGGTACGAAATCACACGAAATGGTATGAAATGGTACAAACTGGTACGAAATCGTGCGAACTCGTACGAACTTGTACGAACTCGTACGAGTTGCTACAATATGGGCCAAATCGTACAATTTGTTCCGAACTAGTACGAAATCACACGAAATGGTATGAATAGGTACGAAATGGTACAAAGTGGTATGAACTACTACGAACTCGAAAAAATGGTACGAAATCGAACCAGTTTATACAATAAGGGCCAAATCGTACGATTTGGTCCGAACTGGTACGAAATCATACGAAATGGTATGAAATGGTACAAACAGGTACGAAATTGTACGAAACTGGTACGGACTCGTACGAGTTGGTATATTATGGGCCAAATTGTACTATTTGGTCGAAACTTGTACGAACAGGTACGAAATCTTACGAAATGGTATGAATAGTATGAACTCGAAAAGATGGTTCGAAATCGTACTAGTTTCTACAATATGTGCCAAATCGTACGATTTGGTCCGACGTGGTACGAAATCATACGAAATGGTATGAAATGGTACAAACAGGTACGAAATCATACGAACTACTCCGAACACGAAAAAATGGTAGGAAATCGTACCAGTTTAAACAATAAGGGCCAATCGCATGATTTGGTCCGAACTGGTACGAAATCATACGAAATGGTATGAAATGGTACAAACAGGTACGAAATTGTACGAACTGGTACGAACTCGTAAAAAATGGTACGAATTCGTACGAGTTTGTACAATATGGGCCAAATTGTACGATTTGGTCGAAACTAGTACGAACAGGTACGAAATCGTATGAATAGTACGAACTTGAAAAAATGGTTCGAAATCGTATTAGTTTATACAATATGGGCCAAATCGTACGATTTGGTCCGACCTGGTACGAAATCACACGAAATGGTATGAAATGGTACAAACAGGTACGAAATCGTACGAATTGGTACGAATTCGTACAAGTTTGTACAATATGGGCCAAATCGTACGATTTGGTCCGAACTGGTACGAAATCACACGAAATGGTATGAAATGGAACAAACAGGTACGAACTCGTCTGAGTATGTACAATATGGGCCAAATTGTACACTTTGGTCCGAACTGGTGCGAAATCACACGAAATGGTATGAGTCGGTACGAAATCGTATGAACTAGTATGAACTCAAAAAAATGGTACGAACTCGTACGAGTATGTGCAATATGGGCCAAATCGTACGATTTGGTCCGAACTGGTACGAAATCCAACGAAATGGTATTAACAAGTACGAAATCGTACGAAATGGTATGAACTAGTACGAACTCGAAAAAATGGTACGAAATCGTACTAGTTTATACAATATGGGCCAAATCGTACGATTTGGTCCGAACTGGTACGAAATCATACGAAATGGTATGAAATGGTACAAACAGGTACGAAATCGTACGAACTGGTACGAACTCGTAAGAGTTGGTACAATATGGGCCAAATTGTACTATTTGGTCGAAACTAGTACGAACGGGTACGAAATCGTACGAAATGGTATGAATAGTACAAACTCGAAAAAATGGTACGAAATCGTACCAGTTTATACAATATGGGCCAAATCGTACGATTTGGTCCGAACTGGTACGAAATCATAGGAAATGGAATGAAATGGTACAAACAGGTACGAAATCGCACATCCTGGTACGAACTCGAAAAAATGGTACGAACTCGTACCAGTTTATACAATATGGGCCAAATCGTACGATTTGGTCCGAATTGGTACGAAATCAGACGAAATGGTATGAAATGGTACAAACAGGTACGAAATCGTACGAACTGGTACGAACTCGAAAAAATGGTACAAACTCGTACGAGTATGTACAATATGGGCCATATCGTACGATTTGGTCCGAACTGGTACGAAATCAAACAAAATGGTATTAACAGGTACGAATTCGTACGAAATGGTATGAACTAGTACACTCGAAAAAATTGTACGAAATCGTACCAGTTTATACAATATGGGCCAAGTCGTACGATTTGGTCCGAACTGGTACGAAATCAAACAAAATGGTATGAAATGGAATAAATAGGCACAAAATCGTACGAGCTAGTATGAACTCGTACGAGTTTGTACAATATGGGCCAAATAGTACGATTTGGCCCGAACTGGTACGAAATCACACGAAATGGTATGAAATGGTACAAACTGGTACGAAATCGTGCGAACTCGTACGAACTTGTACGAACTCGTACGAACTCGTACGAGCTTGTACGAACTTGTACGAGTTGGTACAATATGGGCCAAATCGTACAATTTGTTCCGAACTAGTACGAAACCACACGAAATGGTATGAATAGGTACGAAATGGTACAAAGTGGTATGAACTACTACGAACTCGAAAAAATGGTACGAAATCGAACCAGTTAATACAATAAGGGCCAAATCGTACGATTTGGTCCGAACTGGTACGAAATCATACGAAATGGTATGAAATGGAACAAACAGGTACGAAATTGTACGAACTGGTACGAACTCGTACGAGTTGGTACAATATGGGCCAAATTGTACTAATTGGTCGAAACTAGTACGAACGGGTACGAACTCGTACGAAATGGTATGAATAGTACAAACTCGAAAAAATGGTACGAAATCGTACTAGTTTATACAATATGGCCAAATCGTACGATTTGGTCCGAACTGGTACGAAATCATAGGAAATGGAATGAAATGGTACAAACAGGTACGAAATCGCACATCCTGGTACGAACTCGAAAAAATGGTACGAACTCGTACCAGTTTATACAATATGGGCCAAATCGTACGATTTGGTCCGAACTGGTACGAGATCAGACGAAATGGTATGAAATGGTACAAACAGGTACGAAATCGTACGAACTGGTACGAACTCGAAAAAATTGTACAAACTCGTAAGAGTATGTACAATATGGGCCATATCGTACGATTTGATCCGAACTGGTACGAAATCAAACAAAATGGTATTAACAGGTACGAATTCGTACGAAATGGTGTGAACTAGTACACTCGAAAAAATTGTACGAAATCGTACCAGTTTATACAATATGGGCCAAGTCGTACGATTTGGTCCGAACTGGTACGAAATCAAACAAAATGGTATGAAATGGAACAAATAGGCACAAAATCGTACGAACTAGTATGAACTCGTACGAGTTTGTACAATATGGGCCAAATAGTACGATTTGGCCCGAACTGGTACGAAATCACACGAAATGGTATGAAATGGTACAAACTGGTACGAAATCGTGCGAACTCGTACGAACTTGTACGAACTCGTACGAACTCGTACGAGCTTGTACGAACTTGTACGAGTTGGTACAATATGGGCCAAATCGTACAATTTGTTCCGAACTAGTACGAAACCACACGAAATGGTATGAATAGGTACGAAATGGTACAAAGTGGTATGAACTACTACGAACTCGAAAAAATGGTACGAAATCGAACCAGTTAATACAATATGGGCCAAATCGTACAATTTGTTCCGAACTGGTACGAAATCATACGAAATGGTATGAAATGGAACAAACAGGTACGAAATTGTACGAACTGGTACGAACTCGTACGAGTTGGTACAATATGGACCAAATTGTACTATTTGGTCGAAACTAGTACGAACGGGTACGAAATCGTACGATATGGTATGAATAGTACAAACTCGAAAAAATGGTACGAAATCGTACTAGTTTATACAATATGGCCAAATCGTACGATTTGGTCCGAACTGGTACGAAATCATAGGAAATGGAATGAAATGGTACAAACAGGTACGAAATCGCACATCCTGGTACGAACTCGAAAAAATGGTACGAAGTCGTACCAGTTTATACAATATGGGCCAAATCGTACGATTTGGTCCGAACTGGTACGAGATCAGACGAAATGGTATGAAATGGTACAAACAGGTACGAAATCGTACGAACTGGTACGAACTCGAAAAAATGGTACAAACTCGTACGAGTATGTACAATATGGGCCATATCGTACGATTTGATCCGAACTGGTACGAAATCAAACAAAATGGTATTAACAGGTACGAATTCGTACGAAATGGTGTGAACTAGTACACTCGAAAAAATTGTACAAAATCGTACCAGTTTATACAATATGGGCCAAGTCGTACGATTTGGTCCGAACTGGTACGAAATCAAACAAAATGGTATGAAATGGAACAAATAGGCACAAAATCGTACAAACTAGTATGAACTCGTACGAGTTTGTACAATATGGGCCAAATAGTACGATTTGGCCCGAACTGGTACGAAATCACACGAAATGGTATGAAATGGTACAAACTGGTACGAAATCGTGCGAACTCGTACGAACTTGTACGAACTCGTACGAGTTGCTACAATATGGGCCAAATCGTACAATTTGTTCCGAACTAGTACGAAATCACACGAAATGGTATGAATAGGTACGAAATGGTACAAAGTGGTATGAACTACTACGAACTCGAAAAAATGGTACGAAATCGAACCAGTTTATACAATAAGGGCCAAATCGTACGATTTGGTCCGAACTGGTACGAAATCATACGAAATGGTATGAAATGGTACAAACAGGTACGAAATTGTACGAACTGGTACGGACTCGTACGAGTTGGTATATTATGGGCCAAATTGTACTATTTGGTCGAAACTTGTACGAACAGGTACGAAATCTTACGAAATGGTATGAATAGTATGAACTCGAAAAGATGGTTCGAAATCGTACTAGTTTCTACAATATGTGCCAAATCGTACGATTTGGTCCGACGTGGTACAAAATCATACGAAATGGTATGAAATGGTACAAACAGGTACGAAATCATACGAACTACTCCGAACACGAAAAAATGGTAGGAAATCGTACTAGTTTAAACAATAAGGGCCAATCGCATGATTTGGTCCGAATTGGTACGAAATCAGACGAAATGGTATGAAATGGTACAAACAGGTACGAAATCGTACGAACTGGTACGAACTCGAAAAAATGGTACAAACTCGTACGAGTATGTACAATATGGGCCATATCGTACGATTTGGTCCGAACTGGTACGAAATCAAACAAAATGGTATTAACAGGTACGAATTCGTACGAAATGGTATGAACTAGTACACTCGAAAAAATTGTACGAAATCGTACCAGTTTATACAATGTGGGCCAAGTCGTACGATTTGGTCCGAACTGGTACGAAATCAAACAAAATGGTATGAAATGGAACAAATAGGCACAAAATCGTACGAGCTAGTATGAACTCGTACGAGTTTGTACAATATGGGCCAAATAGTACGATTTGGCCCGAACTGGTACGAAATCACACGAAATGGTATGAAATGGTACAAACTGGTACGAAATCGTGCGAACTCGTACGAACTTGTACGAACTCGTACGAACTCGTACGAGCTTGTACGAACTCGTACGAGTTGGTACAATATGGGCCAAATCGTACAATTTGTTCCGAACTAGTACGAAACCACACGAAATGGTATGAATAGGTACGAAATGGTACAAAGTGGTATGAACTACTACGAACTCGAAAAAATGGTACGAAATCGAACCAGTTAATACAATAAGGGCCAAATCGTACGATTTGGTCCGAACTGGTACGAAATCATACGAAATGGTATGAAATGTAACAAACAGGTACGAAATTGTACGAACTGGTACGAACTCGTACGAGTTGGTACAATATGGGCCAAATTGTACTAATTGGTCGAAACTAGTACGAACGGGTACGAAATCGTACGAAATGGTATGAATAGTACAAACTCGAAAAAATGGTACGAAATCGTACTAGTTTATACAATATGGCCAAATCGTACGATTTGGTCCGAACTGGTACGAAATCATAGGAAATGGAATGAAATGGTACAAACAGGTACGAAATCGCACATCCTGGTACGAACTCGAAAAAATGGTACGAAGTCGTACCAGTTTATACAATATGGGCCAAATCGTACGATTTGGTCCGAACTGGTACGAGATCAGACGAAATGGTATGAAATGGTACAAACAGGTACGAAATCGTACGAACTGGTACGAACTCGAAAAAATGGTACAAACTCGTACGAGTATGTACAATATGGGCCATATCGTACGATTTGATCCGAACTGGTACGAAATCAAACAAAATGGTATTAACAGGTACGAATTCGTACGAAATGGTGTGAACTAGTACACTCGAAAAAATTGTACAAAATCGTACCAGTTTATACAATATGGGCCAAGTCGTACGATTTGGTCCGAACTGGTACGAAATCAAACAAAATGGTATGAAATGGAACAAATAGGCACAAAATCGTACGAACTAGTATGAACTCGTACGAGTTTGTACAATATGGGCCAAATAGTACGATTTGGCCCGAACTGGTACGAAATCACACGAAATGGTATGAAATGGTACAAACTGGTACGAAATCGTGCGAACTCGTACGAACTTGTACGAACTCGTACGAGTTGCTACAATATGGGCCAAATCGTACAATTTGTTCCGAACTAGTACGAAATCACACGAAATGGTATGAATAGGTACGAAATGGTACAAAGTGGTATGAACTACTACGAACTCGAAAAAATGGTACGAAATCGAACCAGTTTATACAATAAGGGCCAAATCGTACGATTTGGTCCGAACTGGTACGAAATCATACGAAATGGTATGAAATGGTACAAACAGGTACGAAATTGTACGAACTGGTACGGACTCGTACGAGTTGGTATATTATGGGCCAAATTGTACTATTTGGTCGAAACTTGTACGAACAGGTACGAAATCTTACGAAATGGTATGAATAGTATGAACTCGAAAAAGATGGTTCGAAATCGTACTAGTTTCTACAATATGTGCCAAATCGTACGATTTGGTCCGACGTGGTACGAAATCATACGAAATGGTATGAAATGGTACAAACAGGTACGAAATCATACGAACTACTCCGAACACGAAAAAATGGTAGGAAATCGTACCAGTTTAAACAATAAGGGCCAATCGCATGATTTGGTCCGAACTGGTACGAAATCATACGAAATGGTATGAAATGGTACAAACAGGTACGAAATTGTACGAACTGGTACGAACTCGTAAAAAATGGTACGAATTCGTACGAGTTTGTACAATATGGGCCAAATTGTACGATTTGGTCGAAACTAGTACGAACAGGTACGAAATCGTATGAATAGTACGAACTCGAAAAAATGGTTCGAAATCGTACTAGTTTATACAATATGGGCCAAATCGTACGATTTGGTCCGACCTGGTACGAAATCACACGAAATGGTATGAAATGGTACAAACAGGTACGAAATCGTACGAATTGGTACGAATTCGTACAAGTTTGTACAATATGGGCCAAATCGTACGATTTGGTCCGAACTGGTACGAAATCACACGAAATGGTATGAAATGGAACAAACAGGTACGAACTCGTCCGAGTATGTACAATATGGGCCAAATTGTACACTTTGGTCCGAACTGGTGCGAAATCACACGAAATGGTATGAGTCGGTACGAAATCGTATGAACTAGTATGAACTCAAAAAAATGGTACGAACTCGTACGAGTATGTGCAATATGGGCCAAATCGTACGATTTGGTCCGAACTGGTACGAAATCCAACGAAATGGTATTAACAAGTACGAAATCGTACGAAATGGTATGAACTAGTACGAACTCGAAAAAATGGTACGAAATCGTACTAGTTTATACAATATGGGCCAAATCGTACGATTTGGTCCGAACTGGTACGAAATCATACGAAATGGTATGAAATGGTACAAACAGGTACGAAATCGTACGAACTGGTACGAACTCGTAAGAGTTGGTACAATATGGGCCAAATTGTACTATTTGGTCGAAACTAGTACGAACGGGTACGAAATCGTACGATATGGTATGAATAGTACAAACTCGAAAAAATGGTACGAAATCGTACCAGTTTATACAATATGGGCCAAATCGTACGATTTGGTCCGAACTGGTACGAAATCATAGGAAATGGAATGAAATGGTACAAACAGGTACGAAATCGCACATCCTGGTACGAACTCGAAAAAATGGTACGAACTCGTACCAGTTTATACAATCTGGGCCAAATCGTACGATTTGGTCCGAACTGGTACGAGATCAGACGAAATGGTATGAAATGGTACAAACAGGTACGAAATCGTACGAACTGGTACGAACTCGAAAAAATGGTACAAACTCGTACGAGTATGTACAATATGGGCCATATCGTACGATTTGATCTAAACTGGTACGAAATCAAACAAAATGGTATTAACAGGTACGAATTCGTACGAAATGGTGTGAACTAGTACACTCGAAAAAATTGTACGAAATCGTACCAGTTTATACAATATGGGCCAAGTCGTACGATTTGGTCCGAACTGGTGCGAAATCAAACAAAATGGTATGAAATGGAACAAATAGGCACAAAATCGTACGAACTAGTATGAACTCGTACGAGTTTGTACAATATGGGCCAAATAGTACGATTTGGCCCGAACTGGTACGAAATCACACGAAATGGTATGAAATGGTACAAAATGGTACGAAATCGTGCAAACTCGTACGAACTTGTACGAACTCGTACGAGTTGGTACAATATGGGCCAAATCGTACAATTTGTTCCGAACTAGTACGAAATCACACGAAATGGTATGAATAGGTACGAAATGGTACAAAGTGGTATGAACTACTACGAACTCGAAAAAACGGTACGAAATCGAACCAGTTTATACAATAAGGGCCAAGTCGTACGATTTGGTACGAAATCACACGAAATGGTATGAAATGGTACAAATAGGTACGAAATTGTACGAACTGGTACGAACACGTACGAGTTGGTACAATATGGGCCAAATTGTACTATTTGGTTGAAACTTGTACGAACAGGTACGAAATCTTACGAAATGGTATGAATAGTATGAACTCGAAAAAATGGTTCGAAATCGTACTAGTTTATACAATATGTGCCAAATCGTACGATTTGGTCCGACGTGGTACGAAATCATACGAAATGGTATGAAATGGTACAAACAGGTACAAAATCATACGAACTACTCCGAACACGAAAAAATGGTACGAAATCGGCCAATCGCATGATTTGGTCCGAACTGGTACGAAATCATACGAAATGGTATGAAATGGTACAAACAGGTACGAAATTGTACGAACTGGTACGAATTCGTAAAAAATGGTACGACTTCATACGAGTTTGTACAATATGGGCCAAATTGTACGATTTGGTCGAAACTAGTACGAACAGGTACGAAATCGTATGAATAGTACGAACTCGAAAAAATGGTTCGAAATCGTACTAGTTTATACAATATGGGCAAATCGTACGATTTGGTCCGACCTGGTACGAAATCACACGAAGGGGTATGAAATGGTACAAACAGGTACGAAATCGTACGAATTGGTACGAATCTGAACAAGTTTGTACAATATGGGCCAAATCGTACGATTTGGTCCGAACAGGTACGAAATCACACGAAATGGTATGAAATGGAGCAAACAGGTACGAACTCGTCCGAGTATGTACAATATGGGCCAAATTGTACACTTTGGTCCGAACTGGTGCGAAATCACACGAAATGATATGAGCCGGTACGAAATCGTATGAACTAGTTTGAACTCGAAAAAATGGTACGAACTCGTACGAGTATGTGCAATATGGGCCAAATCGTATGATTTGGTCCGAACTGGTACGAAATCCAACGAAATGGTATTAACAGGTACGAAATCGTACGAAATGGTATGAACTAGTACGAACTCGAAAAAATGGTACGAAATGGTACTAGTTTATACAATATGGGCCAAATCGTACGATTTGGTCCGAACTGGTACGAAATCATACGAAATGGTATGAAATGGTACAAACAGGTTCGAAATCGTACGAACTCGTACGAGTTGGTATAATATGGGCCAAATTGTACTATTAGGTCGAAACTAGTACGAACGGGTACGAAATCGTACGAAATGGTATGAATAGTACGAACTCGAAAAAATGGTACAAAATCGTACCAGTTTATACAATATGGGCCAAATCGTACGAATTGGTCCGAACTGGTACGAAATCATAGGAAATGGAATGAAATGGTACAAACAGGTACGAAATCGCACATCCTGGTACGAACTCGAAAAAATGGTACGAACTCGTACCAGTTTATACAATATGGCCAAATCGTACGATTTGGTCCGAACTGGTACGATATCAGACGAAATGGTATGAAATGGTACAAACAGGTACGAAATCGTACGAACTGGTACGAACTCGATAAAATGGGACAAACTCGTACGAGTATGTACAATATGGGCCATCTCGTACGATTTGGTCCGAACTGGTACGAAATCAAACAAAATGGTATTAACAGGTACGAATTCGTACGAAATGGTATGAACTAGTACACTTGAAAAAATTGTACGAAATCGTACCAGTTTATACAATATGGGCCAAGTCGTACGATTTGGTCCGAACTGGTACGAAATCAAATAAAATGGTATGAAATGGAACAAATAGACACAAAATCGTACGAACTAGTATAAACTCGTACGAGTTTGTACAATATGGGCCAAATAGTACGATTTGGCCCGAACTGGTACGAAATCACACGAAATGGTAGGAAATGGTACAAACTGGTACGAAATCGTGCGAACTCGTACGAACTTGTACGAACTCGTACGAGTTGGTACAATATGGGCCAAATCGTACAATTTGTTCCGAACTAGTACGAAATCACACGAAATGGTATGAATAGATACGAAATGGTACAAAGTGGTATGAACTACTACGAACTCGAAAAAATGGTACGAAATCGAACCAGTTTATACAGTAAGGGCCAAATCGTACGATTTGGTCCGAACTGGTACGAAATCATACGAAATGGTATGAAATGGTACAAATAGGTACGAAATTGTACGAACTGGTACGAACTCGTACGAGTTGGTACAATATGGGCCAAATTGTACTATTTGGTCGAAACTTGTACGAACAGGTACGAAATCTTACGAAATGGTATGAATAGTATGAACTCGAAAAGATGGTTCGAAATCGTACTAGTTTCTACAATATGTGCCAAATCGTACGATTTGGTCCGACGTGGTACGAAATCATACGAAATGGTATGAAATGGTACAAACAGGTACGAAATCATACGAACTACTCCGAACACGAAAAAATGGTAGGAAATCGGCCAATCGCATGATTTGGTCCGAACTGGTACGAAATCATACGAAATGGTATGAAATGGTACAAACAGGTACGAAATTGTACGAACTGGTACGAACTCGTAAAAAATGGTACGAATTCGTACGAGTTTGTACAATATGGGCCAAATTGTACGATTTGGTCGAAACTAGTACGAACAGGTACGAAATCGTATGAATAGTTTCGAAATCGTACCAGTTTAAACAATAAGGGCCAATCGCATGATTTGGTCCGACCTGGTACGAAATCACACGAAATGGTATGAAATGGTACAAACAGGTACGAAATCGTACGAATTGGTACGAATCCGTACAAGTTTGTACAATATGGGCCAAATCGTACGATTTGGTCCGAACTGGTACGAAATCACACGAAATGGTATGAAATGGAACAAACAGGTACGAACTCGTCCGAGTATGTACAATATGGGCCAAATTGTACACTTTGGTCCGAACTGGTGCGAAATCACACGAAATGGTATGAGCCGGTACGAAATCGTATGAACTAGTATGAACTCGAAAAAATGGTACGAACTCGTACGAGTATGTGCAATATGGGCCAAATCGTACGATTTGGTCCGAACTGGTACGAAATCCAACGAAATGGTATTAACAAGTACGAAATCGTACGAAATGGTATGAACTAGTACGAACTCGAAAAAATGGTACGAAATCGTACTAGTTTATACAATATGGGCCAAATCGTACGATTTGGTCCGAACTGGTACGAAATCATACGAAATGGTATGAAATGGTACAAACAGGTACGAAATCGTACGAACTGGTACGAACTCGTACGAGTTGGTACAATATGGGCCAAATTGTACTATTTGGTCGAAACTAGTACGAACGGGTACGAAATCGTACGAAATGGTATGAATAGTACGAACTCGAAAAAATGGTACGAAGTCGTACCAGTTTATACAATATGGGCCAAATCGTACGATTTGGTCCGAACTGGTACGAAATCATAGGAAATGGAATGAAATGGTACAAACAGGTACGAAATCGCACATCCTGGTACGAACTCGAAAAAATGGTACGAACTCGTACCAGTTTATACAATCTGGGCCAACTCGTACGATTTGGTCCGAACTGGTACGATATCAGACGAAATGGTATGAAATGGTACAAACAGGTACGAAATCGTACGAACTGGTACAAACTCGAAAAAGTGGTACAAACTCGTACGAGTATGTACAATATGGGCCATATCGTACGATTTGGTCCGAAACTGGTACGAAATCAAACAAAATGGTATTAACAGGTACGAATTCGTACGAAATGGTATGAACTAGTACACTCAAAAAAATTGTACGAAATCGTACCAGTTTATACAATATGGGCCAAGTCGTACGATTTGGTCCGAACTGGTACGAAATCAAACAAAATGGTATGAATAGGTACGAAATGGTACAAAGTGGTATTGATGAGAGCACGAGTTCCCTAAGCATGTGGAAGGAGTTCTATAAAGACAAATATTCAGCTCCAACATTTTAGAAGCCAAAACACATCAATAAGAAGCAATCATGGAATAACTAATATTTCCTATTTTATTTTTAATTTTCGTATTTAATTTTAATTAAATAATTTTAGGTGCCTTTTGATCTTTCCTAAGTTAGTTTGTCGGTTTTAAAGGCTTGTAAAGTCATTATGATGACTAGTGGAGTTTTATTTTAATAATTATGTTTATTTACTAGGTATTGAATAATGTAAATGCACTTATCAATTTTTTTGATAAATGCATGATAGTGGAAATTTATTTAGTTTATTTCAAGAGTCACTTTAGGTTTCCAAAGGTTGTGAGTTTAGCCTATAAATAGGGATCTTTTGTACTACACAAATAGATTATGAATATGAATGAAAATTGAGTTTCCTCCATTTGTGAGAGCTTCCCTTGTGTTCTTGGGTTAAAGAACCAAATTGATCTTATCAAGGCAACTTGTGGCGATCAAAATCCATGACTTATCACTCACCTTCTCATCTATTTCTTGAGTGTGGCGTCAATATCCTTCTTTTAAGTCTCATCATCAACGCGGTCTTTCCTAGTTTGCCATCATTTGGTATCAGAGCAAGGTTCGATTTGGACCTTTGGTCAAGAAATTTCAGGTTTTCTTTACCATTTTTATTGCTTGAGTTCTTAAAGAAAATGAATGAAGAAGAAATTCCTAGTGGTGAACTACTCTTGGTGAGGAGTTTGTTGGGAAATTTTGTGAAGGAGGAGGATAAAACTCAAAGAGAGAATATCTTTCAATCAAGATGTCTCATACAAGGAAAGGTATGTTCCCTTATTATTGATGGTGGGAGTTGTACCAATTTTGCCAGCACAAGGTTAGTTTCCAAACTCCAGCTAGAAATTAAACCACATCCCAAACCATATAAGCTTCAATGGCTTGTTAATGATATTGAGATGATTGTTGATGCACAAGTAGAAATTTCTTTTTCAATTGGTAAATATGAGGATGTGGCTGTTTGTGATGTAGTTCCTATGGAGGCTACCCATCTCTTGTTGGGAAGGCCTTGGCAATTTGATAAAAATGCCAATCATGAAGGGCGTACCAACAAGTATCATTTTGTTCATCATGGAAAACGTATTGTATTGGCTTCTTTGAGTCCAAATGAGGCGAGAGATGATCAAAAAAAATTGAGAGAAAAATGTGAAAAAGAAAAGAATGAAAAAGAAAAAGAAAATAGTGAAAAAGAAAAAGAAAAAGAAATAGAGGATAAAGATGTTGTTATAGAATACTGTTATAATCCTAACATTTTTCCTGATTTTGATGATATTAATATTAAGAAGGTTGTGGATGACATTCCAAAAGAAGAACCTTGCAAGAAGACAAATCCACAAGTGCTTCCAGAGGAACAATGTAGTGCTTCCATTGAATTTCAAAAGAAAGACATTGGGAAGTCATGGCAAACTACTATACTAATACCTTCTTCTAAATTGGTTTGTGTGGTCAAGTATTGGGATTATTCTAATATTCAATTGCCTAACATTTCTTCTTTATGTCATGAAGATAACAAAGTGAAAGAAGGAGAATATACTTCACGAGTGGAGGAAAATTATGAGTTTCAGAAAAATAATTATTATGTCCAAGAAACTCAAGAGGAAGTATATCACTCAAAGCCTTCCAATGGACATGGAAATTTCCCCATTGTGAAAGTTGCATGTGATGAGTTCTTTAGACTTGTTTTTGACCCTGGAGGTATTGGAGTAAGAAATTCGAGGTCGAATTTTCTCGAAGAAGGAGAGAATGATGACAACCTACCATGGGCTTGCTGTCCAATTTTAATTGCTCTAATTTTATTTTAATTTGTAATAAAATGTGTGGGCAGAACTTTGATTTAATTAGGCCCAACACTTAAGTTTATTTTATTTGGTTGAGTGTTCTTTTTATGTGTGGAGCATGGGCTGCTTGTAGTATAGGCTGCCAGCTTGGTCTTTGCTATTGTTTGGTGTGTTTTATGTTGATTTAAAGTGTGTGTTGAAGCATGCATAGTGGAGAACGAAAATTAGGATTGAAATGGGTGCAATGTCACTTTCTTATTGAAGAATAATCAGCTTTGGATGCTAGGGAGTCTTTTGGTTTTTTAAACTCCAAGTCATAAAGAAAAGACAAGGCAATTTAAAGAAGGAGTTACAAATTCAAGCAAGGCATTATGAGAAAACAAAGCAAATAAAAGAAGGAGTTACATATTCAAGGAACACTAATGCTCATTATTGTAAACTTTCTCTTTCTTGTAGCACATCAGATCCTAATGTTCTTTCCTATATATGTTTTCATCAAAATCAATAGAAGAGAAGAAGAATTTTAGTCAAAAATCACTTTGTGTGAAATTGAGAGCTTTTGCTCTTTGGTTCTGGATTGAACCATTATCTGATCTTATCGAGAAACCAGGTTTCTTGTGGCGATCCTCACTCATAGGCTTATCCTAGTCTTGGATTAGACAAGGTGGCGCCCCTGCCTCAATCACCCATCTTCTTCACTTATTCGTAAAAAAAGAACTATAAAGAAACTCAGTTCTTTGAATTGTAGATTATCTATTGCATTTGAGTTTTGTTGTTCTTTTTAATCTGTTCCCTAATCTCACTAGCACCAAAGCCACGAAATTCCTTTCATTCCTTTTCATTTTGTTATCCATTTTATATCAAAAATACAAAAATATAAGTTGCAACCTGATTATAAACCGAAAATCAAGCAAATGGCCAAATTCCACACCTAGTCTGTCATCATTTGCTGATGGCAAACTAGGAAAGACCGCGTTGATGATGAGACTTAAAAGAAGGATATTGACGCCACACTCAAGAAATAGATGAGAAGGTGAGTGATAAGTCATGGATTTTGATCGCCACAAGTTGCCTTGATAAGATCAATTTGGTTCTTTAACCCAAGAACACAAGGGAAGCTCTCACAAATGGAGGAAACTCAATTTTCATTCATATTCATAATCTGATTTGTGTAGTACAAAAGATCCCTATTTATAGGCTAAACTCACAACCTTTGGAAACCTAAAGTGACTCTTGAAATAAACTAAATAAATTTCCACTATCATGCATTTATCAAATAAATTGATAAGTGCATTTACATTATTCAATACCTAGTAAATAAACATAATTATAAAAATAAAACTCCACTAGTCATCATAATGACTTTACAAGCCTTTAAAACCGACAAACTAACTTAGGAAAGATCAAAAGACACCTAAAATTATTTAATTAAAATTAAATACGAAAATTAAAAATAAAATAGGAAATATTAGTTATTCCATGATTGCTTCTTATTGATGTGTTTTGGCTTCTAAAATGTTGGAGCTGAATATTTTTCTTTATAGAATTCCTTCCACATGCTTAGGGAACTCGTGCTCTCATCATTCTCCCATTCTTCGAAAGGATTTGTCCTCAAATCCAAACCTGCATAATAAACTAAAGGGTTATTTAAAAAAATTCTACAAGTTTTCATTCCCCTTTGGTTTTTAAATGCATTCTTTTTCTTCCCCTTTGCAAACTTCCAATCTTTCACAATATCACCAACAGTATTTTTCTGTAGTTCTTCCTCTATTTCTTTGATTATCTTTTGTTCTCTCTCAGAAGTAGAAATTGTCTCTTCCTCTACTTCCTCTTCTACCTCCATTGGAGATAAAGATACTTGAGTAAATTGAATAGCATTAGAACTAGACAAAGAAATATTAGAGTGAATGGTTGGTGACTCTTGGACTTTACAAAGATGGTCACAAAATATTTCTGCAATCACTCTTTCTATTTTCTCCTCTAATTTTTTTTCTCTCAGTTTCTTCTTTTCTCTGAAGGCTAACTTTTCTACTCTTTCTGCCTCTTTTTTTAGCCCATTTTCATAAAGGTATTTCACATATGCAGGATCCATCACAAAATCTCTAATGTATATACCATAATCCCTTTGCCTTCCCTCCATCATAAACAAAAAAAATAGTGAGTAGAACCTAAGCTTTGATACCAAATGATGGCAAACTAGGAAAGACCGCGTTGATGATGAGACTTAAAAGAAGGATATTGACGCCACACTCAAGAAATAGATGAGAAGGTGAGTGATAAGTCATGGATTTTGATCGCCACAAGTTGCCTTGATAAGATCAATTTGGTTCTTTAACCCAAGAACACAAGGGAAGCTCTCACAAATGGAGGAAACTCAATTTTCATTCATATTCATAATCTGATTTGTGTAGTACAAAAGATCCCTATTTATAGGCTAAACTCACAACCTTTGGAAACCTAAAGTGACTCTTGAAATAAACTAAATAAATTTCCACTATCATGCATTTATCAAAAAAATTGATAAGTGCATTTACATTATTCAATACCTAGTAAATAAACATAATTATTAAAATAAAACTCCACTAGTCATCATAATGACTTTACAAGCCTTTAAAACCGACAAACTAACTTAGGAAAGATCAAAAGGCACCTAAAATTATTTAATTAAAATTAAATACGAAAATTAAAAATAAAATAGGAAATATTAGTTATTCCATGATTGCTTCTTATTGATGTGTTTTGGCTTCTAAAATGTTGGAGCTGAATATTTGTCTTTATAGAACTCCTTCCACATGCTTAGGGAACTCGTGCTCTCATCAGGTATGAACTACTACGAACTCGAAAAAATGGTACGAAATCGAACCAGTTTATACAATAAGGGCCAAATCGTACGACTTGGTCCGAACTGGTACGAAATCATGCGAAATGGTATGAAATGGTACAAACAGGTACGAACTGGTACGAACTGGTACGTGTTGGTACAATATGGGCCAAATTGTACTATTTGGTCGAAACTTGTACGAACAGGTACGAAATCGTACGAAATGGTATGAATAGTATGAATTCGAAAAAATGGTTCGAAATCGTACTAGTTTATACAATATGTGCCATATCGTACGATTTGGTCCGACCTGGTACGAAATCATACGAAATGGTATGAAATGGTACAAACAGGTACGAAATCATACGAACTACTCCGAACACGAAAAAATGGTACGAAATCGTACCAGTTTACACAATAAGGGCCAATCGCACGATTTGGTCCGAACTGGTACGAAATCATACGAAATGGTATGAAATGGTACAAACAGGTACGAAATTGTACGAACTGGTACGAACCCGTAAAAAATGGTACGAATTCGTACGAGTTTGTACAATATGGGCCAAATTGTACGATTTGGTCGAAACTAGTACGAACAGGTACGAAATCGTATGAATAGTACGAACTCGAAAAAGTGGTTCGAAATCGTACTAGTTTATACAATATGGGCCAAATCGTACGATTTGGTCCGACCTGGTACGAAATCACACGAAATGGTATGAATAGGTACGAAATGGTACAAAGTGGTATGAACTACTACGAACTCGAAAAAATGGTACGAAATCGAACCAGTTTATACAATAAGGGCCAAATCGTACGATTTGGTCCGAACTGGTACGAATTCATACGAAATGGTAAGAAATGGTACAAACAGGTACGAAATTGTACGAACTGGTACGAACTCGTACGAGTTGGTACAACATGGGCCAAATTGTACTATTTGGTCGAAACTTGTACGAACAGGTACGAAATCATACGAAATGGTACAAACAGGTACGAAATCATACGAACTACTCCGAACACGAAAAAATGGTACGAAATCATACCAGTTTATACAATAAGGGCCAATCGCACGATTAGGTCCGAACTGGTACGAAATCATACGAAATGGTATGAAATGGTACAAACAGGTACGAAATTGTACGAACTGGTACGAACTCGTAAAAAATGGTACGAATTCGTACGAGTTTGTACAATATGGGCCAAATTGTACGATTTGGTCGAAACTAATACGAACAGGTACGAAATCGTCTGAATATTACGAACTCAAAAAAATGGTTCGAAATCGTACTAGTTTATACAATATGGGCCAAATCGTACTATTTGGTCGGACCTGGTACGAAATCACACGAAATGGTACAAACAGGTATGAAATCGTACGAACTGGGACGAATCCGTACAAGTTTGTACAATATGGGTCAAATCATACGATTTGGTCCGAACTGGTACGAAATCACACGAAATGGTATGAAATGGAACAAACAGGTACGAACTCGTCCGAGTATGTACAATATGGGCCAAATTGTACACTTTGGTCCGAACTGGTGCGAAATCACACGAAATGGTATGAGCCGGTACGAAATCGTATGAACTAGTATGAACTCGAAAAAATGGTACGAACTCGTACGAGTATGTGCTATGGGCCAAATCGTACGATTTGGTCCGACTGGTACAATATCCAACGAAATGGTTTTAACAGGTACGAAATCGTACGAAATGGTATGAACTAGTACGAACTCGAAAAAATGGTACGAAATCGTACTAGTTTATACAATATGGGCCAAATCGTACGATTTGGTCCGAACTGGTACGAAATCATACGAAATGGTATGAAATGGTACAAACAGGTACGAAATCGTACGAACTGGTACGAACAGTGTACGAGTTGGTACAATATGGGCCAAATTGTACTATTTGGTCGAAACTAGTTGGTGAAAACATAGGAGGATGCACCAAGAAGGAAGGCTGCATGGAGGATCTAGAAGGCCTTGGAGGTCCAATGACAAGGTTAAAGTCAAAGAAAACAAAGGAGGCTTTAAATAAAGTGATTTCAGGCTTAGTTGAGACCAAATTCATTCAAGAAGAACGCAAGGATCCAAAACTTGTGCAATGCATTCAAAGAGTTGATTCAACACATGCCATGGGCTGATCAAGAATATTTAGTTCTTTTATTTTGGGACTTATCCACTTTTTAAGTTATTAAAAATAATGTAAAATGGGCTATGTCTTATGTTATTTTCGTGTAGCCCAAAACCTATTTTCTGGTTGTCTAGTATTTTCTTATTTGTAATAAGTTGCGGCTTAATTTTGGGCCCAAGTGGTACAGCCCAAGTGTTGAACTCTTGGTTAGGTTAAAACTCATGTAATTCTGTTTTTGGCTGATCAGATTTGGAATTTTAGAGTTATACTCTTTTTGGTGAGGCTTTCTCTCCTAGGGTTCTTACATGAACCAACTTTGATCTTATCAAGAATTTACCAATTCTTGTGGCGATCTTTTGGCTTATCAAACAATCTTTGTTTGTGGCGCCTAGTTCCTGATCCTCTTTCTTCATCTCATTTCTAATTCCCTTTCGTTGTCTTATTCTGAATTCTGATCATCCTTCATTAGGGTTCACAACAATTCATGTTGTCCAAGTCCTAGTACGGTCCGAATAGAGTGTAAGAACTCATCACTAGTACGAACAGGTACGAAATCGTACGAAATGGTATGAATAGTATGAACTCGAAAAAATGGTTCGAAATCGTACCAGTTTATTCAATATGGGCCAAATCGTACGATTTGGTCAGACCTGGTACGAAATCACACGAACTGCTATGAAATGGTACAAACAGGTACGAAATCGTACGAACTGGTACGAACCCATACAAGTTTGTACAATATGGGCCAAATCGTACGATTTGGTCCGAACTGGTACGAAATCACACGAAATGGTATGAAATGAAACAAACAGGTACGAACTCGTCCGAGTATGTACAATATGGGCGAAATGGTACACTTTGGTCCGAACTGGTACGAAATCACACGAAATGGTATGAACCGGTACGAAATCGGACGAAATCGTAGGAACTAGTACGATCTCGAAAATATGGTACGAACTCTGATACGAATTAGAGTGCTTAAATTCGTAAGGGTAGCGGAAGCAAACAACCAATATCGAATGTACTAGGTACAACCCATATTAGTCGAATTCTGTGAATGGTTAGTCGAATTCTGTGAAGTGCTAGTCGAATTCTGTGAAGTGTTTGTCGAATTCTGTGAAGTGCTAGTCGAATTCTGTGAAGTGTTTTGTCGAATTCTGTGAAGTGCTAGTCGAATTCTGTGAAGTGTTTTGTCGAATTCTGTGAAGTGCTAGTCGAATTCTGTGAAGTGTTTTGGATAGTTTTAGTGGAATAACAAGGGATATGCAATGTTAACCTACACCAATAGTTTAACAAAGAGATTAGCACTCAACACCAATTGAGCTAATCGGATTATTCTCAAGACGACGCTTGCAAATAACCTTTCGAAAATGTAGACACAAATTCTAGGTTCTTGAACTGAATTCTATATATCTCAAAATGATCAGCATACATGGCATATATAGCCGAAACATTAGCTTATTTAAAGTGCAACATAAAAGCAATTAAACTAGTAATAATATGACATTATTCTATCAGCTATGTAACTCCTTTTCCAATGGCTTGAATTGTCTTTAATGCTCCTCCTTTGTAACTGATCAGAATAGGATTCAAATGGCTGATTTATTGGTGATTAAATGACTAAAACAAAAACAGCCAAGTAACAATTAAAATAGCCAAGTAATTAAACTCAGCCCTTGATGATGGCTAGCAAAGGACCCCACGCCAATAGCTCCTTGGTGATTGTCACTTGTGTTGATTGCAAACTCTTCTTGATCAATTTTCGCATCATCCCCTCCCCCTTTGAAAGGAATTGACCTCAATTCTTGAATACCATCATCATCCAAATATGGTGAGAGATCTCCAACATTGAAAGTAGCATGTACTCCATATTCTCCGGGCAACTCAATCTTGTAGGCATTGTCATTGATCTTTGATATAACTTTGAAGGGGCCATCAGCTCTAGGCATGAGCTTATTCTTTCTTTTGCTTGGGAATCTCTCCTTTCTCAAATGGACCCATACAAGATCACCTTCGTTGAATAACTTAGGCTTCTTATTCTTAGACCTTTGCTTGTAGGCTTCATTAACAGTATTGATTCTTTCTTGCACTTGCTCATGTAGTTTCAACATTGATTTTAGTTTGGCCTCGGCATCTGGATGAACTAATTCTTCCTTCGGCATAGCAATCAGATCCAATGGTAAGTAAGGATTCACACCATAAACAACTTCAAAAGGAGAATCGTTAGTAGCATATGTAGGGGATCGATTGTAGGCAAACTCGGCATGAGCTAACTTCAAGTCCCAATCCTTTTGAGTTTTATTAACCAAGCCACGCAGCAAAGTACCAAGAGTCCTATTAGTCACCTCTGTTTGCCCATCGGTTTGAGGGTGATGGGAAGTACTAAACAGCAACTTAGTACCCAATTTCCTCCATAATGTATTCCAAAAATAACTCAAAAACTTTGAATCACGATCGGAAACAATGGTTTTAGGAACTCCATGTAAGCGTACTGTAACGCCCCATTTTCATTTAAAGATTTATTTAATTGTTTGTGTGAATTGTTTGACTTGATGTGGATGGTAGATTTAATTAAATAAAAATTAGGTGGTAAAGTAATAATAAGGATTTAATTAAATATTACATGAAGGTGTTGGTTAGTCCATGAGGGATGGGTATTAGCAAAAATTAAATGAGGGCCTAGAGTGGGTAATTCGCATGTGATAAGTGGAGGCCCAAGAGAAATCGAGCATAGGAGGGGTTTAGTAACTAGGGTGCCATTCACGTTTGGGAAAAAAAAAAGAAAAACAAAAGAGATTGTGAGAGAGTGAGAGAAGAGTGGGACGGCTAAGTGGAAAGAAAGAGAAGAAGGAGAGGCGTAGCAAGGAGAGAGAAGGGCAAGCTAATTTTCGTGGTGCTTCCTAAGGCAAGGGATTCGAATTCTTCTAAACAAGGTAAGGGTGAGATTCATATTTTATAAAGATTGATATGAGGGATGGTATGTGGGTTGGGGTTTGGTAATGCTCAAGCATAGGTGATGTCTAATACGTGTTTGATGAAACGTTTTGATTAATATAAAGATTGGTGTTGTTTTGAATAATTGTGTTTTGAGATGGTTGTTCCTATGTTTTTGAATTGCCATTGTGTTGCCATGATCATTGATAAAAATCCACCTTTTCATGTTGCTGGAAATTCTGGCGCCTTAGGCGCCCACCCTATGAGTTTTGTTGCTGCTGCTGGACATGGCGCCCTAGGCGCCCATGTCATGATGTCTGAATTGTTGTTGCTAGACATGGCGCCCTAGGCGCCCATGTCATGGTTTTCTGCTTGGTTGTTGCGCAGGATGTGGCGCCCTAGGCGCCCAGGTGAGGTTGTTGCGTTTTGTTGTTGCTGGCAGTGGCGCCTTAGGCGCCCAGTCCATGAATTTCTGTTTGGTTGTTGCTGGTTTGGCGCCCATGGCGCCTTGTGAATATTCTGTGTTGCTCGTGTTGCTGCCAGTGGCGCCCATGGCGCCCAGTGCTGTCTAGTGTGTTGCCTGATGTTGTGTTCCAGAATCTGGCGCCCATGGCGCCCAGTGTTGGTATTTTTGTGCTTGCTTCCAGAAACTGGCGCCCTAGGCGCCCATTACATGTTTTCTTGTTGCCTATTTCATATTGTTCCCGCTCCTTTAATTTTTGGGCATGCCAAGTGTTGGCGCCCAAGGCGCCCATAGCGCCCAGTGATGTCCCTGTGTTGCTGCCTGTGTTGTGCCATATTTTGTGGTGTTGCCTGATGGCGCCCTGCCAGTGGGCGCCTGTTCCTGGATGATGTTGTTGCTCCTTGGCGCCCAGCCATAAGGCGCCTGACCATGTTTGATGATGTTGCTTGATGGCGCCCAGCCATAAGGCGCCAGTTCCTGATTTTTGATGTTGCTTGATGGCGCCCAGCCATAAGGCGCCAGTTCCTGATTTTTGATGTTGCATGTGGGCGCCCAGTCATAAGGCGCCATTTCCTGGACTATTGTTGTGCATGTGGGCGCCCAGCCATAAGGCGCCATTAATGATGTCGTTGCTATTGTTGCATGTTTTGTGCCTTAGTGCCTAAGTTGTTGTGATGTTGTTAGTGCCTTAGTGCCCATGTTGTGACGTTGTGATATTAATGATGTTGTTGCTATGTTAGTAATGGACAACGTTGGTCCTTGATTGGTGAATTCCCTATAGGGATTGTTGGTGTGTATTTGTTGCTATGGAGGGCGGTGGCCCGTATGATTTGTTGCTAAAGGGCGGTGGCCCGTTATGAATTTGTCGTTAGAGGACGGTGGCTCGTGGGGCGGTGGCTCGTAGGGCGGTGGCCCGTATGAATTGGTTTAAGGGCGGTGGCCCGTGTGAATGTGTTGTTAGAGGGCGGTGGCTCGTATGAATTGTGGTTAGGGGGCGGTGGCCCGTATGGATCTGTGTCGTAGGGCGGTGGCCGTGTGGACTTGTGCGATGAATATGGTCATTGTATAATTGGTGTTACATAACTGTGGTAAACTTCCGTTGTTAGATATTAACTATTGTCGTAGTATAATGACTGTCGGAGTGATAGATTGCCTGTCATGTTGTTGTTGACCCGTTGCCTGCGTGATTACCTGCCTGTTGGACCTGTCTATACTGTCTTTCATATGATTCCTTATACGATGTGATATCTCACCCCTTTCTGTGGTTTGTTACCCTTGTGGTAACTTGCAGGTGATCCCGAGTGAGGGCTTAGCTACTTTCACTAGATTCGAGTCAGGTGTCTGCTTCTGATATGTAACACTCAAGGGGGGCATTAGATCGTAGAATTATTATTGAATTTTGATGAACTTGATTTAGATGTCTTGGTTCTTGACTTTCGAAAACTCTGTTATTATATTTCCGCTGCGTGGTAATTGTTTTGCGGTGACATGGTTAAACGTTGTTTTTGGGCGTTGTCCCTACTGGCGAGACTCTTTATGTTATTGACTTGAATTAATGAAGTGTGTGACATTCCCTTTGATATGATGAAAAATAATTTTTTTTTAGACTCTGATTTTACCGTTATATTTTTACCGGGTAGAAAAGGGGGTGTTACAAGTGGTATCAGAGCAGTTCGGTCCGTCCGGCCGAGTCGTTGAGTCGTTGTGTCGGTGTACGACCAACTGTTATGCTTTTATTTCTGACTGTTGGTTGTCTTGCAGCAAGTACGTGAAATGGCTGGAAGGAACGATACTGCGATCGCTGCCGCATTAGCTGCTATGGCTCAGGCAGTGGGGAATCAGCAAGGTGTTGGAGAGGATGTTGGGACGAGGAGTTTGGCTACGTTCCAGAGGGAGAACCCACCAGTGTTTAAGGGGAAGTATGACCCCGACGGGGCTTTAGCATGGCTAAAGGAGATGGAGCGCATTTTCAGGGTGATGGATTGCACCGTGGCCCAAAAGGTCCGGTATGGTACGCATATGTTAGCAGAGGAGGCCGACGACTGGTGGTTGGAGACGAAGGCGAGATTAGAGGCTGCTGAGGAGGGTATATCTTGGGAAGTATTCCGTAGAGAGTTCACTCGCAAGTACTATCCGGAGGATGTCCGCGGAAAGAAGGAAATTCAATTTCTGGAGCTTAGGCAGGGGGATATGTCAGTTGCGGAGTATGCGGCGAAATTCGTGGAGCTGTCTAAGTTCTATCCACACTATACTGGAGCTACTGCTGAGTTTTCAAAATGTGTTAAGTTCGAAAATGGTTTGAGGGCTGAGATTAAGAAAGCAATCGGATATCAGAAGATCCGTGTCTTCGCTGACTTGATCGATAGTTGTAGAATTTTTGAAGAGGACAGCATTGCGCATCGCAAGATTATGAGTGAGAGGAAGGACAAGCGTCAGGATCGTGGGAAGCCATATGAGGTTCCTGCTGGAAGAGGTGGATCGAGAGTTACGGAGGACCAGAAGTCTAGTGGGGGAGGTGCTTCCTCCGGTATCGTGTGTTACAGGTGTGGTCAGGCTGGCCACAAGGCCAGTGCTTGCAATGTGGAGAGGAAGAAGTGTTTCCGTTGTGGCAAGATCGGGCATGAAGTGTCTACGTGTGAACATAAGGAAGTGCTCTGTTACAACTGTGGTGAGGAGGGGCACATCAGCAGCCAGTGCCAGAAGCCGAAGAAAGAGAAAGTTAGCGGGAAGGTGTTCGCGTTAGCAGGTAATTTCGAGGGCGAAATTCTTTTAAGTGGGGGGGAGTTGTAACGCCCCATTTTCATTTAATGATTTATTTAATTGTTTGTGTGAATTGTTTGACTTGATGTGGATGGTAGATTTAATTAAATAAAAATTAGGTGGTAAAGTAATAATAAGGATTTAATTAAATATTACATGAAGGTGTTGGTTAGTCCATGAGGGATGGGTATTAGCAAAAATTAAATGAGGGCCTAGAGTGGGTAATTCGCATGTGATAAGTGGAGGCCCAAGAGAAATCGAGCATAGGAGGGGTTTAGTAACTAGGGTGCCATTCACGTTTGGGAAAAAAAAAAGAAAAACAAAAGAGATTGTGAGAGAGTGAGAGAAGAGTGGGACGGCTAAGTGGAAAGAAAGAGAAGAAGGAGAGGCGTAGCAAGGAGAGAGAAGGGCAAGCTAATTTTCGTGGTGCTTCCTAAGGCAAGGGATTCGAATTCTTCTAAACAAGGTAAGGGTGAGATTCATATTTTATAAAGATTGATATGAGGGATGGTATGTGGGTTGGGGTTTGGTAATGCTCAAGCATAGGTGATGTCTAATACGTGTTTGATGAAACGTTTTGATTAATATAAAGATTGGTGTTGTTTTGAATAATTGTGTTTTGAGATGGTTGTTCCTATGTTTTTGAATTGCCATTGTGTTGCCATGATCATTGATAAAAATCCACCTTTTCATGTTGCTGGAAATTCTGGCGCCTTAGGCGCCCACCCTATGAGTTTTGTTGCTGCTGCTGGACATGGCGCCCTAGGCGCCCATGTCATGATGTCTGAATTGTTGTTGCTAGACATGGCGCCCTAGGCGCCCATGTCATGGTTTTCTGCTTGGTTGTTGCGCAGGATGTGGCGCCCTAGGCGCCCAGGTGAGGTTGTTGCGTTTTGTTGTTGCTGGCAGTGGCGCCTTAGGCGCCCAGTCCATGAATTTCTGTTTGGTTGTTGCTGGTTTGGCGCCCATGGCGCCTTGTGAATATTCTGTGTTGCGCGTGTTGCTGCCAGTGGCGCCCATGGCGCCCAGTGCTGTCTAGTGTGTTGCCTGATGTTGTGTTCCAGAATCTGGCGCCCATGGCGCCCAGTGTTGGTATTTTTGTGCTTGCTTCCAGAAACTGGCGCCCTAGGCGCCCATTACATGTTTTCTTGTTGCCTATTTCATATTGTTCCTGCTCCTTTAATTTTTGGGCATGCCAAGTGTTGGCGCCCAAGGCGCCCATAGCGCCCAGTGATGTCCCTGTGTTGCTGCCTGTGTTGTGCCATATTTTGTGGTGTTGCCTGATGGCGCCTGTAACGCCCCAAAATAATTTAATTATTTATTTAATTAAATTATTTAAGGCTTACAATATTTATTTAATTTAATTAAATAATTCGAGTTTAAGTATTTTATTTTATTTTATTAGGAGGTGCTGTTACTATTTAAGTGGTGCGAGCAAGGGCCCGTGATCCACAATTAGGCCCGTGGCCCACTTCTTTGGCATAGGAGTCGAATTATTTGGGGTCTAGGGAGTGAGTGGCAAAATTCACCCAAGTGAGAAAAGAAAGAAAAAGTAACGTAAGAAGGAGAGAAGAGGAGAGTTGCGAAGAGAAGGAGAAGGAAGGGGCGAAGCTCAAAGAGAAGAAGAGGAGGCTCATTGGTGGTGCGCATTCTTCACTTGGAGCTTGGCTAGCAAATTCGATTTCCATAAGGTTAGGGGGTCCTCTTTTTGTTCTTAATACTTATGCGAATTGGAATTGCTTAGGGTTAGGGTCCTAGGTTAGTTTCCATGATTTAATTGTGTTGTTGTTGAGAAATTATAATATTGTGATGTTGTTGTTGAATTAATATGTTGAGAATTCTATGATTGATGTTTGAATTGGGGCAATATGCGAATTGTAGACTAATTGTTTGAGTATATGATTGTTTGGTGATTATGTGGTGAAATTGGGAATTATGGTGACATTTTGATTATATTTATATATAGAAGTGTCTTGGTGAATTTTAATTAGTAATTGAGAGTGGGAGAATTTCTGTTTGGATGCCCCTAGGCGCCTTAGGCGCCATATGGATTGTTGCTGAAAATTCTGTTTTGCGCCATGGTCATGGGCGCCAAGTGCCCAGCAGTGTGCTGTGCCAGTTTTCCAAAAAAATTCTGTTGCCTGTGTTGCCCAGCAGTGTGCTGTCCCTGTTGCCTGTGTTGCCTCCTGTGTTCCTGTGCTGCCAGTTTTGGCACTTGTTGCTTGAGTCATGGGCGCCAAGGGCCCCAAAGTTCTGGTGATAGTTTTGTGAAAATTGTTTTCAGGTTTTTATACTTGGGTAAAATGGCTCATGAAAACTGATTTTGGTCAAGAAAGGAGTTGAGTTGCGTAATTTCACTAGGTGCCTAGTGCATGGGCGCCAAAAATTAAAGTTCAGCTTTTGATAAAATTTTTATTGAGTTTTCATGTCCTGAGCATTTGGCTCGTGTAAAATGAATTTCGAAGCAAAATGAGTTGTGTAGCATGTTGGCCTTAGGCGCCTAGTGCTTGGGCGCCATGTTGCTGCTGTTCCCTGGGCGCGCCTGTGCGCGTTGTTGCTTCTGGGCGCCAGCGCCTATGTGCGCGTGTTGCCTCTTGGGCGCCTAGCGCCTGTGCGCTGTTGCGCGCTTGTTCCCCTGGGCGCCTAGCGCCTGTGCGCTGTTGCGCGTGTTGCTCCTGGGCGCCAAGCGCCTATGCGCCTGTGCGCTGTTGCGTGTTGTTGCTCCTGGGCGCCAAGCGCCCATGCGCCAAGCGCTGTGTTGCCCCTGGGCGCCCAGCGCCCATGCGCCTGTTTCCAGAATGTCTAACATTTTTCCTAAACTGTTTTTAATATAACTTTTGACTCGGTTATCCAAATTCAACGGTTCAAAATGCGTTTTGAAGCTAATTTCAGTGCCTATCCAATAGTCTCAATTTTATGCAAAAATAATTTATTTTCACTGGTGTTTCTGGCTGATGGTGTTCAAGTGTCCAAATGGCTATTTTTACCCACTTTTCCTATGTTGTGTCAATGTCCTAAGCTGGTCTATTTGAATTGGTGTTGGTGTGAGTGGTGAGCTGAATTGGTGAGTGTGATAGGGTGAGATTGGTGAGCAGAGGCTACGGCCTAATTTTAATTTGGTGAGCTGATTAATATACAATGGTGAGATCATGAATTTTAAATGATGAATTGCTTGGACTTGGTGTGTTGTAATGCATTCCCATAGCATCTCATGGACATATGCATTATTGGTGAGCAGAGGCTACGGCCTAATTTTGAATTGGTGAGCAGAGGCTACGGCCTATTTGTATTGGTGACGGATCCGACATGCATGTACCCGTGGAGTTTGGGTTGCATTACATACATAATCATATATTATATAGTGCTGTTTGGAATTTAGTATGCTGATGCGAATGTTTCCTATTGTTATGAATTGGTGTGCCTGGTTTCCTTTTCCTATGCAGTGCTTAATTCTCATATGTTATTAATTATAAAAAGAGACTCACCCTACTGCTTTTATGTTGCTTCTTATGTCGGCAACGTGCAGGTAATAGCGAGTGAAGGATTTCTTATGCCTTCGTCTGGTAGGAAGTGTCACGCTCTGATACGTAGCACCAGGGGGGGGGGTGTCCTTATGTTTATGCTTTATTTTCCTAAAACTGTTAGTTTTCATTGGTGATGTATTGGCTTTAATTTTGAACTGATTATTATTCCGCTGCTGATGGTGATTGGATTTAGTTGATGCGAACTAAACCTTTTTCTTATGGTGTTATGTATCTTGATTTTTATGGAGTAAGTGTAGCACTCACTTTAATTGTTTTCAAAAAAAAAAAAAAAGAGACTCTGATTTTATTAAAAGTTAAGTTATTAGAAAAGGGGTGTTACAGCGCCCTGCCAGTGGGCGCCTGTTCCTGGATGATGTTGTTGCTCCTTGGCGCCCAGCCATAAGGCGCCTGACCATGTTTGATGATGTTGCTTGATGGCGCCCAGCCATAAGGCGCCAGTTCCTGATTTTTGATGTTGCTTGATGGCGCCCAGCCATAAGGCGCCAGTTCCTGATTTTTGATGTTGCATGTGGGCGCCCAGTCATAAGGCGCCATTTCCTGGACTATTGTTGTGCATGTGGGCGCCCAGCCATAAGGCGCCATTAATGATGTCGTTGCTATTGTTGCATGTTTTGTGCCTTAGTGCCTAAGTTGTTGTGATGTTGTTAGTGCCTTAGTGCCCATGTTGTGACGTTGTGATATTAATGATGTTGTTGCTATGTTAGTAATGGACAACGTTGGTCCTTGATTGGTGAATTCCCTATAGGGATTGTTGGTGTGTATTTGTTGCTATGGAGGGCGGTGGCCCGTATGATTTGTTGCTAAAGGGCGGTGGCCCGTTATGAATTTGTCGTTAGAGGGCGGTGGCTCGTGGGGCGGTGGCTCGTAGGGCGGTGGCCCGTATGAATTGGTTTAAGGGCGGTGGCCCGTGTGAATGTGTTGTTAGAGGGCGGTGGCTCGTATGAATTGTGGTTAGGGGGCGGTGGCCCGTATGGATCTGTGTCGTAGGGCGGTGGCCGTGTGGACTTGTGCGATGAATATGGTCATTGTATAATTGGTGTTACATAACTGTGGTAAACTTCCGTTGTTAGATATTAACTATTGTCGTAGTATAATGACTGTCGGAGTGATAGATTGCCTGTCATGTTGTTGTTGACCCGTTGCCTGCGTGATTACCTGCCTGTTGGACCTGTCTATACTGTCTTTCATATGATTCCTTATACGATGTGATATCTCACCCCTTTCTGTGGTTTGTTACCCTTGTGGTAACTTGCAGGTGATCCCGAGTGAGGGCTTAGCTACTTTCACTAGATTCGAGTCAGGTGTCTGCTTCTGATATGTAACACTCAAGGGGGGCATTAGATCGTAGAATTATTATTGAATTTTGATGAACTTGATTTAGATGTCTTGGTTCTTGACTTTCGAAAACTCTGTTATTATATTTCCGCTGCGTGGTAATTGTTTTGCGGTGACATGGTTAAACGTTGTTTTTGGGCGTTGTCCCTACTGGCGAGACTCTTTATGTTATTGACTTGAATTAATGAAGTGTGTGACATTCCCTTTGATATGATGAAAAATAATTTTTTTTTTAGACTCTGATTTTACCGTTATATTTTTACCGGGTAGAAAAGGGGGTGTTACACGTACAATCTCACGAAAATACAAATCAGCAACGTTACTAGCATCATCTGTTTTGTGACAAGCTACAAAGTGTGCCATCTTGGAAAACCTATCAACAACAACCATAATAGCATCCTTACCTCGCTGTGTGCGGGGCAAAGCCACAATGAAATCCATGCTCACGTCCATCCAAGGACCACTAGGTGTTGGTAATGGAATATATGCTCCTGGTTTGAAGGAACTCTTGGCCATATGACAAGTAACACACTTGCTAATGACCTTTTGCACATCTCCTAACATCTTTGGCCAATGAAAGTGTTCTTTTAAAATCTCCAGAGTTTTTGTAATGCCAAAGTGACCAGCCCAACCCCCACCATGAGCTTCACGAACTAGTAACTCACGAATTGAATGCTTTGGGATGCAAAGCCGATTCTCCTTGAACAAAAATCCACCCTGCATTATGTACTTTCCAAATGCTCCATTTTCGCAGTTAGAGTATATTTCACCAAAATCTATATCCTCTTTATAATAATCTTTCAAAGTCTCAAAACCAAGTAAACGAGTTTCAAGAATTGAAATCAAAGCATACCTCCTTGAAAGTGCATCAGCCACCACGTTACTTTTACCATCTTTGTATTTTGAAGAGAAATTAAAAGATTGAAGGAATTCAACCGATTTAGCATGCCTTGGACTCAACTTTTGTTGTCCGTTGATATACTTTAAAGACTCGTGATCTGAATGCAACACAAAGTGGTTAGAACGCAAAAAATGACTCCAATGATCAAGAGCTCTTACAATGGCATAGAATTCTTTGTCATAGGTGCAATAGTTCAATCGAGCTCCCCCAAGTTTCTCCGAGAAATAAGCTATAGGCCTTTTTGTTTTGTATCAAAACAGCTCCAATGCCAACTCTACTAGCATCACATTCAACCTCAAATGGTTGAGTGAAGCCAGGCAAAGCTAAAACAGGAGCTTCACAAAGCTTTAACTTAATCAATTCAAAAGCCTTTTGTGCTTGCTCATTCCACACAAATGCACCCTTCTTCAAACATTCAGTAATAGGACTTGTTATAGTGCAGAAATTCTGTATAAAACGTCGATAAAATGATGCAAGACCATGGAAAGATCTCACCTCCGAAACTGTTGTAGGACTTGGCCTTGTTTTGATAGCATCCACCTTTGTTTGATCAACCGATACTCCATCTTTAGACACAACATATCCAAGAAACACCACACTTTCAACCAAGAAATCACACTTCTCCTTCTTCCCATAGAGTTTTTGTGCTCTTAGGGTTTCAAAGATTTGTTTCAAATGAGTGAAATGCTCCTCACTAGACCTGCTATACACCAAGATATCGTTAAGGTAAACAACAACAAACTTACCCAAAAATGGCTTGAGTACTTCGTTCATGAGCCTCATGAAGGTGCTAGGCGCATTCGTGAGCCCAAATGGCATATCCAACCATTCATATAGACCATGCTTGGTCTTGAATGCCGTCTTCCATTCATCACCTTCACGCATTCTGATTTGGTGATACCCACTCCTTAGATCGATTTTTGAGAATATAACCGACCCATGTAACTCATCAAGCATATCATCTAACCTTGGAATGGGAAAGCGATATTTGATGGTTATGTTGTTCACCGCCCTACTATCAATACACATTCTCCATGAACCATCCTTCTTAGGAACCAACAACGTTGGGACAGCACAAGGACTCATTGATTCACGCACATAACCCATACTGATCAATTCTTCAATTTGCCGTTGCAACTCTTTTGTCTCCTCCGGATTACACCTATAGGCAGCCTTGTTTCGTAATGGAGCTCCCGGCATTAGATCAATTTGATGCTCGATTCCACGAACAGGTGGTAAACCAATTGGTAGTTCATTTGGAAACACATCTTCATACTCATTCAAGACAGCTTCCAATTGTTGTTTAAGAGGAGTTTCAATATCATCCTGTTTAGCATTCTTTGCAACCAACATGTAAACTAATTCACCATTATCAATAGCATTTTTCACTTCATTTTCAGTAGCAAACATAGTGAGGCTAGGACTTTTACCTCTTTTTGTAGTCATAGAACGGACTTCATTTGATGCCATAGGTTTCAGCACAATCCTCTTGCCTTTGTAGTTCAATTCATACTCATTTGATCTTCCTCTATGCGTCACATCTCTATCAGATTGCCAAGGACGTCCCAAAAGTATATGACTTGCATCCATAGGCACAACATCACACAAGATCTCATCAACATAAGACCCCATGGTTAACCCCACACGAACCTGTTTTGTAACTTTTATACTACTCCCATTGTCCAACCAATGTAATGCATAAGGTTTAGGATGTTTTGTTGTGAGTAATCCTAACTTGGACACCATTTCAGTTGAAGCTGCATTGGTACAACTACCTCCATCCACAATGACACTACACCATTTATCCTTCACTTGACACTTAGTGTAGAAGATTTGATCCCTTTGATCCCCAGCCAAGGGTACAGTTTTAGTTTGTAAAGTTCTAAGCACCAAAGTATCATAGATGGGAGGTTCATATTCTTCTACCTCATCCTCGGCGTCTTCAACAATTTCAGGTCCATCCATGTCAACAGTACCACCAGATTCTTCCTCTTCCTTAGCCAACTCATCACGCATGCTAACCGCCTCTCTGAGGGTCACAACTCGTTGATTAGGGCAAGCTCTAGCAAAGTGTCCAAAGCCTTGACACTTAAAACACCTAACCTTCGACAGGCTAGTCTCTTTGGGTGCAACACTAGACTGTTTAGGAGTAGGCTCACCTTGTTTTGGTTGAGTCACATCTGGCTTAGTGTTAGGGGCTGCATTTGCACTACTCGACGCACCTCCCTTGGACCAACCACTTGAACTCCCAGCATTATATCTGCTCTTATTTTGATTTTCAATCTTTAAGCACAAGGTGCACAAAGTGTCGAAATCAGTATAATTACATAGCTCAACAGCAAATGCTATGTTCTTATTCAGGCCACGAAGAAAACGACTCATTCTTTGCTCTTCATTTTCCTCCAACTCACCCATTAAACATAGGTTTTGGAATTCATCCATGTACTCGGCAACACTCATTTTGCCTTGTACTAAATCTGAAATCTTCTTATACAAGTTCAATCTGTGGTTCGATGGTACATACCTTTTGCGCAACTTTCTTTTCAAGGACTCCCACGAACTGATTTTCTCCTTCCTATCTCGTATTCTTTTAGCCTTCAAACCCTCATACCACAACGATGCACTTTTGCTAAGTTTCAGAATAGCATATTTACAACGCTTCTCATCGTCAAGATCCTTGAAGTCAAACATTCTGTCGATCTTGCGCTCCCATTCCAAATAAACCTCCGGGTCTGCACTGCCATTGAATTCAGGTAGCTCGTTGAATTTGAACTCATCCACGTTTGGACGTGGTTCACCCCTTCTAGGCCTCCATCGTTCATCTCCCAAATCGACGCCCCTTAAGGCTTCACGCAATCTGTCCATGAACTCATCGCTGTTGAAATCCACCATTGTCACGTAACAAGGATTCAAAGCCGAAGCTTTGATACCACAAATGATACGAATTAGAGTGCTTAAATTCGTAAGGGTAGCGGAAGCAAACAACCAATATCGAATGTACTAGGTACAACCCATATTAGTCGAATTCTGTGAATGGTTAGTCGAATTCTGTGAAGTGCTAGTCGAATTCTGTGAAGTGTTAATCGGATTATTCTCAAGACGACGCTTGCAAATAACCTTTCGAAAATGTAGACACAAATTCTAGGTTCTTGAACTGAATTCTATATATCTCAAAATGATCAGCATACATGGCATATATAGCCGAAACATTAGCTTATTTAAAGTGCAACATAAAAGCAATTAAACTAGTAATAATATGACATTATTCTATCAGCTATGTAACTCCTTTTCCAATGGCTTGAATTGTCTTTAATGCTCCTCCTTTGTAACTGATCAGAATAGGATTCAAATGGCTGATTTATTGGTGATTAAATGACTAAAACAAAAACAGCCAAGTAACAATTAAAATAGCCAAGTAATTAAACTCAGCCCTTGATGATGGCTAGCAAAGGACCCCACGCCAATAGCTCCTTGGTGATTGTCACTTGTGTTGATTGCAAACTCTTCTTGATCAATTTTCGCATCATCCCCTCCCCCTTTGAAAGGAATTGACCTCAATTCTTGAATACCATCATCATCCAAATATGGTGAGAGATCTCCAACATTGAAAGTAGCATGTACTCCATATTCTCCGGGCAACTCAATCTTGTAGGCATTGTCATTGATCTTTGATATAACTTTGAAGGGGCCATCAGCTCTAGGCATGAGCTTATTCTTTCTTTTGCTTGGGAATCTCTCCTTTCTCAAATGGACCCATACAAGATCACCTTCGTTGAATAACTTAGGCTTCTTATTCTTAGACCTTTGCTTGTAGGCTTCATTAACAGTATTGATTCTTTCTTGCACTTGCTCATGTAGTTTCAACATTGATTTTAGTTTGGCCTCGGCATCTGGATGAACTAATTCTTCCTTCGGCATAGCAATCAGATCCAATGGTAAGTAAGGATTCACACCATAAACAACTTCAAAAGGAGAATCGTTAGTAGCATATGTAGGGGATCGATTGTAGGCAAACTCGGCATGAGCTAACTTCAAGTCCCAATCCTTTTGAGTTTTATTAACCAAGCCACGCAGCAAAGTACCAAGAGTCCTATTAGTCACCTCTGTTTGCCCATCGGTTTGAGGGTGATGGGAAGTACTAAACAGCAACTTAGTACCCAATTTCCTCCATAATGTATTCCAAAAATAACTCAAAAACTTTGAATCACGATCGGAAACAATGGTTTTAGGAACTCCATGTAAGCGTACAATCTCACGAAACTACAAATCAGCAACGTTACTAGCATCATCTGTTTTGTGACAAGCTACAAAGTGTGCCATCTTGGAAAACCTATCAACAACAACCATAATAGCATCCTTACCTCGCTGTGTGCGGGGCAAAGCCACAATGAAATCCATGCTCACGTCCATCCAAGGACCACTAGGTGTTGGTAATGGAATATATGCTCCTGGTTTGAAGGAACTCTTGGCCATATGACAAGTAACACACTTGCTAATGACCTTTTGCACATCTCCTAACATCTTTGGCCAATGAAAGTGTTCTTTTAAAATCTCCAGAGTTTTTGTAATGCCAAAGTGACCAGCCAAACCCCCACCATGAGCTTCACGAACTAGTAACTCACGAATTGAATGCTTTGGGATGCAAAGCCGATTCTCCTTGAACAAAAATCCACCCTGCATTATGTACTTTCCAAATGCTCCATTTTCGCAGTTAGAGTATATTTCACCAAAATCTATATCCTCTTTATAATAATCTTTCAAAGTCTCAAAACCAAGTAAACGAGTTTCGAGAATTGAAATCAAAGCATACCTCCTTGAAAGTGCATCAGCCACCACGTTACTTTTACCATCTTTGTATTTTGAAGAGAAATTAAAAGATTGAAGGAATTCAACCGATTTAGCATGCCTTGGACTCAACTTTTGTTGTCCGTTGATATACTTTAAAGACTCGTGATCTGAATGCAACACAAAGTGGTTAGAACGCAAATAATGACTCCAATGATCAAGAGCTCTTACAATGGCATAGAATTCTTTGTCATAGGTGCAATAGTTCAATCGAGCTCCCCCAAGTTTCTCCGAGAAATAAGCTATAGGCCTTTTGTTTTGTATCAAAACAGCTCCAATGCCAACTCCACTAGCATCACATTCAACCTCAAATGGTTGAGTGAAGCCAGGCAAAGCTAAAACAGGAGCTTCACAAAGCTTTAACTTAATCAATTCAAAAGCCTTTTGTGCTTGCTCATTCCACACAAATGCACCCTTCTTCAAACATTCAGTAATAGGACTTGTTATAGTGCTGAAATTCTGTATAAAACGTCGATAAAATGATGCAAGACCATGGAAAGATCTCACCTCCGAAACTGTTGTAGGACTTGGCCTTGTTTTGATAGCATCCACCTTTGTTTGGTCAACCGATACTCCATCGTTAGACACAACATATCCAAGAAACACCACACTTTCAACCAAGAAATCACACTTCTCCTTCTTCCCATAGAGTTTTTGTGCTCTTAGGGTTTCAAAGATTTGTTTCAAATGAGTGAAATGCTCCTCACTAGACCTGCTATACACCAAGATATCGTCAAGGTAAACAACAACAAACTTACCCAAAAATGGCTTGAGTACTTCGTTCATGAGCCTCATGAAGGTGCTAGGCGCATTCGTGAGCCGAAATGGCATAACCAACCATTCATATAGACCATGCTTGGTCTTGAATGCCGTCTTCCATTCATCACCTTCACGCATTCTGATTTGGTGATACCCACTCCTTAGATCGATTTTTGAGAATATAACCGACCCATGTAACTCATCAAGCATATCATCTAACCTTGGAATGGGAAAGCGATATTTGATGGTTATGTTGTTCACCGCCCTACTATCAATACACATTCTCCATGAACCATCCTTCTTAGGAACCAACAACGTTGGGACAGCACAAGGACTCATTGATTCACGCACATAACCCATACTGATCAATTCTTCAATTTGCCGTTGCAACTCTTTTGTCTCCTCCGGATTACACCTATAGGCAGCCTTGTTTCGTAATGGAGCTCCCGGCATTAGATCAATTTGATGCTCGATTCCACGAACAGGTGGTAAACCAATTGGTAGTTCATTTGGAAACACATCTTCATACTCATTCAAGACAGCTTCCAATTGTTGTTTAAGAGGAGTTTCAATATCATCCTGTTTAGCATTCTTTGCAACCAACATGTAAACTAATTCACCATTATCAATAGCATTTTTCACTTCATTTTCAGTAGCAAACATAGTGAGGCTAGGACTTTTACCTCTTTTTGTAGTCATAGAACGGACTTCATTTGATGCCATAGGTTTCAGCACAATCCTCTTGCCTTTGTAGTTCAATTCATACTCATTTGATCTTCCTCTATGCGTCACATCTCTATCAGATTGCCAAGGACGTCCCAAAAGTATATGACTTGCATCCATAGGCACAACATCACACAAGATCTCATCAACATAAGACCCCATGGTTAACCCCACACGAACCTGTTTTGTAACTTTTATACTACTCCCATTGTCCAACCAATGTAATGCATAAGGTTTAGGATGTTTTGTTGTGAGTAATCCTAACTTGGACACCATTTCAGTTGAAGCTGCATTGGTACAACTACCTCCATCCACAATGACACTACACCATTTATCCTTCACTTGACACTTAGTGTAGAAGATTTGATCCCTTTGATCCCCAGCCAAGGGTACAGTTTTAGTTTGTAAAGTTCTAAGCACCAAAGTATCATAGATGGGAGGTTCATATTCTTCTACCTCATCCTCGGCGTCTTCAACAATTTCAGGTCCATCCATGTCAACAGTACCACCAGATTCTTCCTCTTCCTTAGCCAACTCATCACGCATGCTAACCGCCTCTCTGAGGGTCACAACTCGTTGATTAGGGCAAGCTCTAGCAAAGTGTCCAAAGCCTTGACACTTAAAACACCTAACCTTCGACAGGCTAGTCTCTTTGGGTGCAACACTAGACTGTTTAGGAGTAGGCTCACCTTGTTTTGGTTGAGTCACATCTGGCTTAGTGTTAGGGGCTGCATTTGCACTACTCGACGCACCTCCCTTGGACCAACCACTTGAACTCCCAGCATTATATCTGCTCTTATTTTGATTTTCAATCTTTAAGCACAAGGTGCACAAAGTGTCGAAATCAGTATAATTACATAGCTCAACAGCAAATGCTATGTTCTTATTCAGGCCACGAAGAAAACGACTCATTCTTTGCTCTTCATTTTCCTCCAACTCACCCATTAAACATAGGTTTTGGAATTCATCCATGTACTCGGCAACACTCATTTTGCCTTGTACTAAATCTGAAATCTTCTTATACAAGTTCAATCTGTGGTTCGATGGTACATACCTTTTGCGCAACTTTCTTTTCAAGGACTCCCACGAACTGATTTTCTCCTTCCTATCTCGTATTCTTTTAGCCTTCAAACCCTCATACCACAACGATGCACTTTTGCTAAGTTTCAGAATAGCATATTTACAACGCTTCTCATCGTCAAGATCCTTGAAGTCAAACATTCTGTCGATCTTGCGCTCCCATTCCAAATAAACCTCCGGGTCTGCACTGCCATTGAATTCAGGTAGCTCGTTGAATTTGAACTCATCCACGTTTGGACGTGGTTCACCCCTTCTAGGCCTCCATCGTTCATCTCCCAAATCGACGCCCCTTAAGGCTTCACGCAATCTGTCCATGAACTCATCGCTGTTGAAATCCACCATTGTCACGTAACAAGGATTCAAAGCCGAAGCTTTGATACCACAAATGATACGAATTAGAGTGCTTAAATTCGTAAGGGTAGCGGAAGCAAACAACCAATATCGAATGTACTAGGTACAACCCATATTAGTCGAATTCTGTGAATGGTTAGTCGAATTCTGTGAAGTGCTAGTCGAATTCTGTGAAGTGTTAATCGGATTATTCTCAAGACGACGCTTGCAAATAACCTTTCGAAAATGTAGACACAAATTCTAGGTTCTTGAACTGAATTCTATATATCTCAAAATGATCAGCATACATGGCATATATAGCCGAAACATTAGCTTATTTAAAGTGCAACATAAAAGCAATTAAACTAGTAATAATATGACATTATTCTATCAGCTATGTAACTCCTTTTCCAATGGCTTGAATTGTCTTTAATGCTCCTCCTTTGTAACTGATCAGAATAGGATTCAAATGGCTGATTTATTGGTGATTAAATGACTAAAACAAAAACAGCCAAGTAACAATTAAAATAGCCAAGTAATTAAACTCAGCCCTTGATGATGGCTAGCAAAGGACCCCACGCCAATAGCTCCTTGGTGATTGTCACTTGTGTTGATTGCAAACTCTTCTTGATCAATTTTCGCATCATCCCCTCCCCCTTTGAAAGGAATTGACCTCAATTCTTGAATACCATCATCATCCAAATATGGTGAGAGATCTCCAACATTGAAAGTAGCATGTACTCCATATTCTCCGGGCAACTCAATCTTGTAGGCATTGTCATTGATCTTTGATATAACTTTGAAGGGGCCATCAGCTCTAGGCATGAGCTTATTCTTTCTTTTGCTTGGGAATCTCTCCTTTCTCAAATGGACCCATACAAGATCACCTTCGTTGAATAACTTAGGCTTCTTATTCTTAGACCTTTGCTTGTAGGCTTCATTAACAGTATTGATTCTTTCTTGCACTTGCTCATGTAGTTTCAACATTGATTTTAGTTTGGCCTCGGCATCGTACGAAGTGGGACGAATCCGTACAAGTTTGTACAATATGGGTCAAATCGTACGATTTGGTCCGAACTGGTACGAAATCACACGAAATGGTATGAAATGGAACAAACAGGTACGAACTCGTCCGAGTATGTACAATATGGGCGAAATGGTACACTTTGGTCCGAACTGGTACGAAATCCAACGAAATGGTATTAACAGGTATGAAATCGTACGAAATGGTATGAACTAGTACGAACTCGAAAAAATGGTTCGAAATCGTACTAGTTTTTACAATATGGGCCAAATCGTACGATATGGTCCGAACTGGTACGAAATCATACGAAATGGTACAAAGAGGTACGAAATCTTATGAACTGGTACGAACTCGTACGAGTTGGTACAATATGGGCCAAATTGTACTATTTGGTCGAAACTAGTACGAACAGGTACGTAATCGTATGAAATGGTGTGCATAGTACAAACTCGAAAAAATGGTTCGAAATCGTACTAGTTTATTCAATATGGGCCAAATCGTACGATTTGGTCCTACCTAGTACGAAATCACACGAAATGGTATAAAATGGTACAAACAGGTACGAAATCGTACGAACTGGTACGAACCCTTACAAGTTTGTACAATATGGGCCAAATCGTACGATTTGGTCCGAACTCGTACGAAGTCACACGAAATGGTATGAAATGGAACAAATACGTACGAACTCGTACGAGTATGTACAATATAGGCCAAATTGTACACTTAGGTCCGAACTGGTACGAAATTACATGAAATGGTAGGAACAAGTACGAAATCGTACAAAATGATATGAACTAGTATGAACTCGAAAAAATGGTACGAAATCGTACCGGTTTATACACTGTGGGCCAAATCGTACGATTTTGTCCGAACTGGTACGAAATCATATGAAATGGTACAAACAGGTACGAAATCATACGAACTGGTACGAACTCAAAAAATGGTACGAACTCGTACGAGTTTCTACAACATGGGCCAAATTGAACGATGTGGTTGAAACTAGTATGAACAGGTACAAAATCGTACGAAATGGCATGAACTAGTACGAACTCGAAAAAATGGTACGAAATCGTACCCGTTTATACAATATGGGCCAAATCGTACGATTTGTTCCGAACTGGTACGAAATCATAGGAAATGGAATGAAATGGTACAAACAGGTACGAAATCGCACATCCTGGTACGAACTCGAAAAAATGGTACGAACTCGTACCAGTTTGTACAATATGGGCCAAATCGTACGATTTGGTCCGAACTGGTACGAAATCAGACGAAATGGTATGAAATGGTACAAACAGGTACGAAATCGTACGAACTGGTACGAACTCGAAAAAATGGTACAAACTCGCACGAGTATGTACAGTATGGGCCATATCGTACGATTTGGTCCGAACTGGTACGAAATCAAACAAACTGGTATTAACAGGTACGAATTCGTACGAAACGGTATGAACTAGTACACTCGAAAAAATTGTTCGAAATCGTACCAGTTTATACAATATGGGCCAAGTCGTACGATTTGGTCCGAACTGGTACGAAATCAAACAAAATGGTATGAAATGGAACAAATAGGCACAAAATCGTACGAACTAGTATGTACTCGTACGAGTTTGTACAATATGGGCCAAATTGTACGATTTGGCCCGAACTGGTATGAAATCACACGAAATGGTATGAAATGGCACAAACTAGTACGAAATCGTGCGAACTCGTACGAACTTGTACGAACTCGTACGAACTTGTACGAACTTGTACGAAGTCGTACGAACTTGTACGAACTCGTACGAGTTGGTACAATATCGGCCAAATCGTACAATTTGTTCCGAACTAGTACGAAATCACACGAAATGGTATGAATAGGTACGAAATGGTACAAAGTCGTATGAACTACTACGAACTCGAAAAAATTGTACGAAATCGAACCAGTTTATACAATAAGGGCCAAATCGTACGATTTGGTCCGAACTGGTACGAAATCATACGAAATGGTACAAACAGGTACGAAATTGTACGAACTGGTACGAACTCGTACGAGTTGGTACATTATGGGCCAAATTGTACTATTTGGTCGAAACTTGTACGAAAAGGTACGAAATCGTACGAAATGGTATGAATAGTATGAACTCGAAAAAATGGTTCGAAATCGTATTAGTTTATACAATATGTGCCAAATCGTACGATTTGGTCCGACCTGGTACGAAATCATACGAAATGGTATGAAATGGTAGAAACAGGTACGAAATCATACGAACTACTCCGAACACGAAAAAATGGTACGAAATCGTACCAGTTTATACAATAAGGGCCAATCGCATGATTTGGTCCGAACTGGTACGAAATCATACGAAATGGTATGAAATGGTACAAACAGGTACGAAATTGTACGAACTGGTACGAACTCGTAAAAAATGGTACGAATTCGTACGAGTTTGTACAATATGGGCCAAATTGTACGATTTGGTCGAAACTAGTACGAACAGGTACGAAATTGTATGAATAGTACGAACTCGAAAAAATGGTTCGAAATCGTACTAGTTTATACAATATGGGCCAAATCGTACGATTTGGTCCGACCTGGTACCAAATCACACGAAATGGTATGAAATGGTACAAACAGGTACGAAATCGTACGAACTGGTACGAATCCGTACAAGTTTGTACAATATGGGCCAAATCGTACGATTTGGTCCGAACTGGTACGAAATCATACGAAATGGTATGAAATGGAACAAACAGGTACGAACTCGTCCGAGTATGTACAATATGGGCCAAATTGTACACTTTGGTCCGAACAGGTGCGAAATCACACGAAATGGTATGAGCCGGTACGAAATCGTATGAACTAGTATGAACTCGAAAAAATGGTACGAACTCGTACGAGTATGTGCAATATGGGCCAAATCGTACGATTTGGTCCGAACTGGTACGAAATCCAACGAAATGGTATTAACAGGTACAAAATCGTACGAAATGGTATGAATAGTACGAACTCGAAAAAATGGTACGAAATCGTACCAGTTTATACAATATGGGCCAAATCGTACGATTTGGTCCGAACTGGTACGAAATCATTGGAAATGGAATGAAATGGTACAAACAGGTACGAAATCGCACATCCTGGTACGAACTCGAAAAAATGGGACGAACTCGTACCAGTTTATACAATATGGGCCAAATCGTACGATTTGGTCCGAACTGGACGAAATCAGACGAAATGGTATGAAATGGTACAAGTAGATACGAAATCGTACGAACTGGTACGAACTCGAAAAAATGGTACAAACTCGTACGAGTATGTACAATATGGGCCATATCGTACGATTTGGTCCGAACTGGTACGAAATCAAACAAAATGGTATTAACAGGTACGAATTCGTACGAAATGGTATGAAATGATTCAAACTAGTACGAAATCGTGCGAACTCGTACGAACTTTTACGAACTCCTACGACTGGGTACAATATGGGCCAAATCGTACAATTTGTTCCGAACTAGTAGAAAATCACACGAAATGGTATGAATAGGTACGAAATGGTACAAAGTGGTATGAACTACTACGAACTCGAAAAAATGGTACAAAATCGAACCAGTTTATACAATAAGGGCCAAATCGTACGATTTGGTCCGAACTGGTACGAAATCATACGAAATGGTATGAAATGGTACAAACAGGTACGAAATCGTATGAACTGGTACGAAATCATATGAAATGGTATGAAATGGTACAAACAGGTACGAAATCATGCGAACTGGTACGAACTCAGAAAAAATGGTACGAACACGTACGAGTTTCTACAACATGGGCCAAATTGAACGATTTGGTTGAAACTAGTATGAACAGGTACGAAATCGTAGGAAATGGCATGAAATGGTACAAACAGGTACGAAATCGCACATCCTGGTACGAACTCGAAAAAATGGTACGAACTCGTACCAGTTTATACAATATGGGCCAAATCGTACGATTTGGTCCGAACTGGTACGAAATCAGACGAAATGGTATGAAATGGTACAAACAGGTACGAAATCGTACGAACTGGTACGAACACGAAAAAATGGTACAAACTCGTACGAGTATGTACAATATGGGCCATATCGTACGATTTGGTCCGAACTGGTACGAAATCAAACAAAATGGTATTAACAGGTACGAATTCGTACGAAATGGTATGAACTAGTACACTCGAAAAAATTGTACGAAATCCTACCAGTTTATACAATATGGGCCAAATCGTACGATTTGGTCCGACCTAGTACGAAATCACACGAAATGGTATAAAATGGTACAAACAGGTACGAACTCGTACGAACTAGTATGTACTCGTACGAACTCGTACGAGTTGGTACGAACTCGTACGAGTTGGTACAATATGGGCCAAATCGTATAATTTGTTCCAAACTAGTACGAAATCACACGAAATGGTATGAATAGGTACGAAATGGTACAAAGTGGTATGAACTACTACGAACTCGGAAAAATGGTACGAAATCGAACCAGTTTATACAATAAGGGCCAAATCGTACGATTTGGTCCGAACTGGTACGAAATCATACGAAATGGTATGAAATGGTACAAACAGGTACGAAATTGTACGAACTGGTACGAACTCGTACGAGTTGGTACATTATGGGCCAAATTGTACTATTTGGTCGAAACTTGTACGAACAGGTACGAAATCGTACGAAATGGTATGAATAGTATGAACTCGAAAAAATGGTTCGAAATCGTACTAGTTTATACAATATGTGCCAAATCGTACGATTTGGTTAGACCTGGTACGAAATCATACGAAATGGTATGAAATGGTACAAACAGGTACGAAATCATACGAACTACTCCGAACACGAAAAAAATGGTACGAAATCGTACCAGTTTATACAATAAGGGCCAATCGCACGATTTAGTCCGAACTGGTACGAAATCATACGAAATGGTATGAAACGGTATAAATTGTATGAACTCGAAAAAATGGTTCAAAATCGTACTAGTTTATACAATATGTGCCAAATCGTACGATTTGGTCCGACCTGGTACGAAATCATACGAAATGGTATGAAATGGTACAAACAGGTACGAAATCATACGAACTACTCCGAACACGAAAAAATGGTACGAAATCGTACCAGTTTATACAATAAGGGCCAATCGCATGATTTGGTCCGAATTGGTACGAAATCATACAAAATGGTATGAAATGGTACAAACAGGTACGAAATTGTACGAACTGGTACGAGTTTGTACAATATGGGCCAAATTGTACGATTTGGTCGAAACTAGTACGAACAGGTACGAAATCGTATGAATAGTACGAACTCAAAAAAATGGTTCGAAATCGTACTAGTTTATACAATATGGGCCAGATCGTACGATTTGGTCCGACCTGGTACGAAATCACACGAAATGGTATGAAATGGTACAAACAGGTACGAACTGGTACGAATCCGTACAAGTTTGTACAATATGGGCCAAATCGTACGATTTGGTCCGAACTGGTACGAAATCATACGAAATGGTATGAAATGGAACAAACAGGTACGAACTCGTCCGAGTATGTACAATATGGGCCAAATTGTACACTTTGGTCCGAACAGGTGCGAAATCACACGAAATGGTATGAGCCGGTACGAAATCGTATGAACTAGTATGAACTCGAAAAAATGGTACGAACTCGTACGAGTATGTGCAATATGGGCCAAATCGTACGATTTGGTCCGAACTGGTACGAAATCCAACGAAATGGTATTAACAGGTACAAAATCGTACGAAATGGTATGAATAGTACGAACTCGAAAAAATGGTACGAAATCGTACCAGTTTATACAATATGGGCCAAATCGTACGATTTGGTCCGAACTGGTACGAAATCATTGGAAATGGAATGAAATGGTACAAACAGGTACGAAATCGCACATCCTGGTACGAACTCGAAAAAATGGGACGAACTCGTACCAGTTTATACAATATGGGCCAAATCGTACGATTTGGTCCGAACTGGACGAAATCAGACGAAATGGTATGAAATGGTACAAGTAGATACGAAATCGTACGAACTGGTACGAACTCGAAAAAATGGTACAAACTCGTACGAGTATGTACAATATGGGCCATATCGTACGATTTGGTCCGAACTGGTACGAAATCAAACAAAATGGTATTAACAGGTACGAATTCGTACGAAATGGTATGAAATGATTCAAACTAGTACGAAATCGTGCGAACTCGTACGAACTTTTACGAACTCCTACGACTGGGTACAATATGGGCCAAATCGTACAATTTGTTCCGAACTAGTAGAAAATCACACGAAATGGTATGAATAGGTACGAAATGGTACAAAGTGGTATGAACTACTACGAACTCGAAAAAATGGTACAAAATCGAACCAGTTTATACAATAAGGGCCAAATCGTACGATTTGGTCCGAACTGGTACGAAATCATACGAAATGGTATGAAATGGTACAAACAGGTACGAAATCGTATGAACTGGTACGAAATCATATGAAATGGTATGAAATGGTACAAACAGGTACGAAATCATGCGAACTGGTACGAACTCAGAAAAAATGGTACGAACACGTACGAGTTTCTACAACATGGGCCAAATTGAACGATTTGGTTGAAACTAGTATGAACAGGTACGAAATCGTAGGAAATGGCATGAAATGGTACAAACAGGTACGAAATCGCACATCCTGGTACGAACTCGAAAAAATGGTACGAACTCGTACCAGTTTATACAATATGGGCCAAATCGTACGATTTGGTCCGAACTGGTACGAAATCAGACGAAATGGTATGAAATGGTACAAACAGGTACGAAATCGTACGAACTGGTACGAACACGAAAAAATGGTACAAACTCGTACGAGTATGTACAATATGGGCCATATCGTACGATTTGGTCCGAACTGGTACGAAATCAAACAAAATGGTATTAACAGGTACGAATTCGTACGAAATGGTATGAACTAGTACACTCGAAAAAATTGTACGAAATCCTACCAGTTTATACAATATGGGCCAAATCGTACGATTTGGTCCGACCTAGTACGAAATCACACGAAATGGTATAAAATGGTACAAACAGGTACGAACTCGTACGAACTAGTATGTACTCGTACGAACTCGTACGAGTTGGTACGAACTCGTACGAGTTGGTACAATATGGGCCAAATCGTATAATTTGTTCCAAACTAGTACGAAATCACACGAAATGGTATGAATAGGTACGAAATGGTACAAAGTGGTATGAACTACTACGAACTCGGAAAAATGGTACGAAATCGAACCAGTTTATACAATAAGGGCCAAATCGTACGATTTGGTCCGAACTGGTACGAAATCATACGAAATGGTATGAAATGGTACAAACAGGTACGAAATTGTACGAACTGGTACGAACTCGTACGAGTTGGTACATTATGGGCCAAATTGTACTATTTGGTCGAAACTTGTACGAACAGGTACGAAATCGTACGAAATGGTATGAATAGTATGAACTCGAAAAAATGGTTCGAAATCGTACTAGTTTATACAATATGTGCCAAATCGTACGATTTGGTTAGACCTGGTACGAAATCATACGAAATGGTATGAAATGGTACAAACAGGCACGAAATCATACGAACTACTCCGAACACGAAAAAAATGGTACGAAATCGTACCAGTTTATACAATAAGGGCCAATCGCACGATTTAGTCCGAACTGGTACGAAATCATACGAAATGGTATGAAACGGTATAAATTGTATGAACTCGAAAAAATGGTTCAAAATCGTACTAGTTTATACAATATGTGCCAAATCGTACGATTTGGTCCGACCTGGTACGAAATCATACGAAATGGTATGAAATGGTACAAACAGGTACGAAATCATACGAACTACTCCGAACACGAAAAAATGGTACGAAATCGTACCAGTTTATACAATAAGGGCCAATCGCATGATTTGGTCCGAATTGGTACGAAATCATACAAAATGGTATGAAATGGTACAAACAGGTACGAAATTGTACGAACTGGTACGAGTTTGTACAATATGGGCCAAATTGTACGATTTGGTCGAAACTAGTACGAACAGGTACGAAATCGTATGAATAGTACGAACTCAAAAAAATGGTTCGAAATCGTACTAGTTTATACAATATGGGCCAAATCGTACGATTTGGTCCGACCTGGTACGAAATCACACGAAATGGTATGAAATGGTACAAACAGGTACGAACTGGTACGAATCCGTACAAGTTTGTACAATATGGGCCAAATCATACGATTTGGTCCGAACTGGTACGAAATCATACGAAATGGTATGAAATGGAACAAACAGGTACGAACTCGTCCGAGTATGTACAATATGGGCCAAATTGTACACTTAGGTCCGAACTGGTGCGAAATCACACGAAATGGTATGAGCCGGTACGAAATCGTATGAACTAGTATGAACTCGAAAAAATGGTCTGAAATCGTACTAGTTTATACAATATGGGCCAAATCGTACGATTTGGTCCGAACTGGTACGAAATCATACGAAATGGTATGAAATGGTACAAACAGGTATTTAATCGTACGAACTGGTACGAACTCGTACAAGTTGGTACAATATGGGCCAAATTGTACTATTTGGTCGAAACTAGTACGAACGGGTACGAAATCGTACGAAATGGTATGAATAGTACGAACTCGAAAAAATGGTACGAAATCGTACCAGTTTATACAATATGGGCCAAATCGTACGACTTGGTCCGTACTGGTACGAAATCATTGGAAATGGAATGAAATGGTACAAACACGTACGAAATCGCACATCCTGGTACGAACTCGAAAAAATGGGACGAACTCGTACCAGTTTATACAATATAGGCCAAATCGTACGATTTGGTCCGAACTGGACGAAATCAGACGAAATGGTATGAAATGGTACAAGTAGGTACGAAATCGTACGAACAGGTACGAACTCGAAAAAATGGTACAAACTCGTACGAGTATGTACAATATGGGCCATATCGTACGATTTGGTCCGAACTGGTACGAAATCAAACAAAATGGTATTAACAGGTATGAATTCGTACGAAATGGTATGAACTAGTACACTCGAAAAAATTGTACGGAATCGTACCAGTTTATACAATATGGGCCAAGTCGTACGATTTGGTCCGAACTGGTACGAAATCAAACAAAATGGTATGAAATGGAACAAATAGGCACAAAATCGTACGAACTAGTATGAACTCGTACGAGTTTGTACAATATGGGCCAAATAGTACGATTTGGCCCGAACTGGTACGAAATCACACGAAATGGTATGAAATGATTCAAACTAGTACGAAATCGTGCGAACTCGTACGAACTTGTACGAACTCGTACGACTGGGTACAATATGGGCCAAATCGTACAATTTGTTCCGAACTAGTACTAAATCACACGAAATGGTATGAATAGGTACGAAATGGTACAAAGTGGTATGAACTACTACGAACTCGAAAAAATGGTACGAAATCGAACCAGTTTATACAATAAGGGCCAAATCGTACGATTTGGTCCGAACTGATACGAAATCATACGAAATGGTATGAAATGGTACAAACAGGTACGAAATCGTATGAACTGGTACGAACCCTTACAAGTTTGTACAATATGGGCCAAATCATATGATTTGGTCCGAACTCGTACGAAATCACACGAAATGGTATGACATGGAACAAACAGGTACGAACTCGTACAAGTATGTACAATATAGGCCAAATTGTACACTTAGGTCCGAACTGGTACGAAATTACACGAAATGGTATGAACAGGTACGAAATCGTACGAAATGATATGAACTAGTATGAACTCGAAAATATGGTACGAAATCGTACCAGTTTATACAATGTGGGCCAAATCGTACGATTTTGGCCGAACTGGTACGAAATCATAGGAAATGGTATGAAATGGTACAAACAGGTACGAAATCATGCGAACTGGTACGAATTCAAAAAATGATACGAACACGTACGAGTTTCTACAACATGGGCCAAATTGAACGATTTGGTTGAAACTAGTATGAACAGGTACGAAATGGCATGAACTAGTACGAACTCTAAAAAATGGTACGAAATCGTACCAGTTTATACAATAAGGGCCAAATAGTACGATTTGGTCCGAACTGGTACGAAGTCATAGGAAATGGAATGAAATGGTACAAACAGGTACGAAATCGCACATCCTGGTACGAACTCGAAAAAATGGTACGAACTCGTACCAGTTTATACAATATGGGCCAAATCGTACGATTTGGTCCGAACTGGTACGAAATCAGACGAAATGGTATGAAGTGGTACAAACAGGTACGAAATCGTACGAACTGGTACGAACTCGAAAAAATGGTACAAACTCGTACGAGTATGTACAATATGGGCCATATCGTACGATTTGGTCCGAACTGGTACGAAATCAAACAAAATGGTATTAACAGGTACGAATTCGTACGAAATGGTATGAACTAGTACACTCGAAAAAATTGTACGAAATCCTACCAGTTTATACAATATGGGCCAAATCGTACGATTTGGTCCGACCTAGTACGAAATCACACGAAATGGTATAAAATGGTACAAACAGGTACGAACTCGTACGAACTAGTATGTACTCGTACGAACTCGTACGAGTTGGTACGAACTCGTACGAGTTGGTACAATATGGGCCAAATCGTATAATTTGTTCCAAACTAGTACGAAATCACACGAAATGGTATGAATAGGTACGAAATGGTACAAAGTGGTATGAACTACTACGAACTCGGAAAAATGGTACGAAATCGAACCAGTTTATACAATAAGGGCCAAATCGTACGATTTGGTCCGAACTGGTACGAAATTGTACGAAATGGTATGAAATGGTACAAACAGGTACGAAATTGTACGAACTGGTACGAACTCGTACGAGTTGGTACAATATAGGCCAAACTGTACTATTTGGTCGAAACTTGTACGAACAGGTACGAAATCGTACGAAATGGTATGAATAGTATGAACTCGAAAAAATGGTTCGAAATCGTACTAGTTTATACAATATGTGCCAAATCGTACGATTTGGTTAGACCTGGTACGAAATCATACGAAATGGTATGAAATGGTACAAACAGGTACGAAATCATACGAACTACTCCGAACACGAAAAAAATGGTACGAAATCGTACCAGTTTATACAATAAGGGCCAATCGCACGATTTAGTCCGAACTGGTACGAAATCATACGAAATGGTATGAAACGGTATAAATTGTATGAACTCGAAAAAATGGTTCAAAATCGTACTAGTTTATACAATATGTGCCAAATCGTACGATTTGGTCCGACCTGGTACGAAATCAAACGAAATGGTATGAAATGGTACAAACAGGTACGAAATCATACGAACTACTCCGAACACGAAAAAATGGTACGAAATCGTACCAGTTTATACAATAAGGGCCAATCGCATGATTTGGTCCGAATTGGTACGAAATCATACAAAATGGTATGAAATGGTACAAACAGGTACGAAATTGTACGAACTGGTACGAGTTTGTACAATATGGGCCAAATTGTACGATTTGGTCGAAACTAGTACGAACAGGTACGAAATCGTATGAATAGTACGAACTCGAAAAAATGGTTCGAAATCGTACTAGTTTATACAATATGGGCCAAATCGTACGATTTGGTCCGACCTGGTACGAAATCACACGAAATGGTATGAAATGGTACAAACAGGTACGAACTGGTACGAATCCGTACAAGTTTGTACAATATGGGCCAAATCATACGATTTGGTCCGAACTGGTACGAAATCATACGAAATGGTATGAAATGGAACAAACAGGTACGAACTCGTCCGAGTATGTACAATATGGGCCAAATTGTACACTTTGGTCCGAACTGGTGCGAAATCACACGAAATGGTATGAGCCGGTACGAAATCGTATGAACTAGTATGAACTCGAAAAAATGGTCTGAAATCGTACTAGTTTATACAATATGGGCCAAATCGTACGATTTGGTCCGAACTGGTACGAAATCATACGAAATGGTATGAAATGGTACAAACAGGTACGAAATCGTACGAACTGGTACGAACTCGTACAAGTTGGTACAATATGGGCCAAATTGTACTATTTGGTCGAAACTAGTACGAACGGGTACGAAATCGTACGAAATGGTATGAATAGTACGAACTCGAAAAAATGGTACGAAATCGTACCAGTTTATACAATATGGGCCAAATCGTACGACTTGGTCCGAACTGGTACGAAATCATTGGAAATGGAATGAAATGGTACAAACACGTACGAAATCGCACATCCTGGTACGAACTCGAAAAAATGGGACGAACTCGTACCAGTTTATACAATATAGGCCAAATCGTACGATTTGGTCCGAACTGGACGAAATCAGACGAAATGGTATGAAATGGTACAAGTAGGTACGAAATCGTACGAACAGGTACGAACTCGAAAAAATGGTACAAACTCGTACGAGTATGTACAATATGGGCCATATCGTACGATTTGGTCCGAACTGGTACGAAATCAAACAAAATGGTATTAACAGGTATGAATTCGTACGAAATGGTATGAACTAGTACACTCGAAAAAATTGTACGGAATCGTACCAGTTTATACAATATGGGCCAAGTCGTACGATTTGGTCCGAACTGGTACGAAATCAAACAAAATGGTATGAAATGGAACAAATAGGCACAAAATCGTACGAACTAGTATGAACTCGTACGAGTTTGTACAATATGGGCCAAATAGTACGATTTGGCCCGAACTGGTACGAAATCACACGAAATGGTATGAAATGATTCAAACTAGTACGAAATCGTGCGAACTCGTACGAACTTGTACGAACTCGTACGACTGGGTACAATATGGGCCAAATCGTACAATTTGTTCCGAACTAGTACGAAATCACACGAAATGGTATGAATAGGTACGAAATGGTACAAAGTGGTATGAACTACTACGAACTCGAAAAAATGGTACGAAATCGAACCAGTTTATACAATAAGGGCCAAATCGTACGATTTGGTCCGAACTGATACGAAATCATACGAAATGGTATGAAATGGTACAAACAGGTACGAAATCGTATGAACTGGTACGAACCCTTACAAGTTTGTACAATATGGGCCAAATCATATGATTTGGTCCGAACTCGTACGAAATCACACGAAATGATATGACATGGAACAAACAGGTACGAACTCGTACAAGTATGTACAATATAGGCCAAATTGTACACTTAGGTCCGAACTGGTACGAAATTACACGAAATGGTATGAACAGGTACGAAATCGTACGAAATGATATGAACTAGTATGAACTCGAAAATATGGTACGAAATCGTACCAGTTTATACAATGTGGGCCAAATCGTACGATTTTGGCCGAACTGGTACGAAATCATAGGAAATGGTATGAAATGGTACAAACAGGTACGAAATCATGCGAACTGGTACGAATTCAAAAAATGATACGAACACGTACGAGTTTCTACAACATGGGCCAAATTGAACGATTTGGTTGAAACTAGTATGAACAGGTACGAAATCGTACGAAATGGCATGAACTAGTACGAACTCTAAAAAATGGTACGAAATCGTACCAGTTTATACAATATGGGCCAAATAGTACGATTTGGTCCGAACTGGTACGAAGTCATAGGAAATGGAATGAAATGGTACAAACAGGTACGAAATCGCACATCCTGGTACGAACTCGAAAAAATGGTACGAACTCGTACCAGTTTATACAATATGGGCCAAATCGTACGATTTGGTCCGAACTGGTACGAAATCAGACGAAATGGTATGAAGTGGTACAAACAGGTACGAAATCGTACGAACTGGTACGAACTCGAAAAAATGGTACAAACTCGTACGAGTATGTACAATATGGGCCATATCGTACGATTTGGTCCGAACTGGTACGAAATCAAACAAAATGGTATTAACAGGTACGAATTCGTACGAAATGGTATGAACTAGTACACTCGAAAAAATTGTACGAAATCCTACCAGTTTATACAATATGGGCCAAATCGTACGATTTGGTCCGACCTAGTACGAAATCACACGAAATGGTATAAAATGGTACAAACAGGTACGAAATCGTACGAACTGGTACGAACCCTTACAAGTTTGTACAATATGGGACAAATCGTACGATTTGGTCCGAACTCGTACGAAATCACACGAAATGGTATGAAATGGAACAAACAGGTACGAACTAGTACGAGTATGTACAATATAGGCCAAATTGTACACTTAGGTCCGAACTTGTACGAAATTACACGAAATGGTAGGACCAAGTACGAAATCGTACAAAATGATATGAACTAGTATGAACTCGAAAAAATGGTACGAAATCGTACCGGTTTATACAATGTGGGCCAAATCGTACGATTTTGTCCGAACTGGTACCAAATCATATGAAATGGTATGAAATGGTACAAACAGGTACGAAATCATACGAACTGGTACGAACTCAAAAAATGGTACGACCTCGTACGAGTTTCTACAACATCGGCCAAATTGAACGATCTGGTTGAAACTAGTATGAACAGGTACGAAATCGTACGAAATGATATGAACTAGAATGAACTCGAAAAAATGGTACGAAATCGTACCGGTTTATACAATATGGGCCAAATCGTACGATTTTGGCCGAACTGGTACGAAATCATATGAAATGGTATGAAATGGTACAAACAGGTACGAAATCATACGAACTGGTACGAACTCAGAAAAAATGGTACGAACTCGTACGAGTTTCTACAACATGGGCTTAATTGAACGATTTGGTTGAAACTTGATACGAATTAGAGTGCCTTAATTCGTAAGGGTAGCGGAAGCAAACAACCAATATCGAATGTACTAGGTACAACCCATATTAGTCGAATTCCGCTAAGTGTTTTTGGATAGTTTTAGTGGAATAACAAGGGATAGGCAATGTTAAACTACACCGATAGTTTAACAAAGAGATTAGCACTCAACACCAATTGAGCTAATCGGATTATTCTCAAGACGACGCTTGCAAATAATCTTTCGAAAATGTAGACACAAATTCTATGTTCTTGAACTGATTTCTATATATCAAAATGATCAGCATACATGGCATATATATAGCCGAAACATAGTGCTAATATTAGCTTATTTAAAGTGCAACATAAAAGCAATTAAACTAGTAATAATATGACATTATTCTATCAGCTATGTAACTCCTTTTCCAATGGCTGGCTGGGAGGAATTTAAGGCCTTGAATTGTCTTTAATGCTCCTTATTTTGCTCCTTTGTAACTGATCAGAATAGGATTCAAATGGCTCATTTATTTGTCTTAACTTGGTGATTAAATGACTAAAACAAAACAGCCAAGTAACAATTAAATGACTTAAAACAGCGAAGTAATTAAACTCAGCCCTTGATGATGGCTAGCAAAGGACCCCACGCCACTAACTCCTTGGTGATTGTCACTTGTGTTGATTGCAAACTCTTCTTGATCAATTTTCGCATCATCCCCTCCCCCTTTGAAAGGAATTGACCTCAATTCTTGAATACCATCATCATCCAAATATGGTGAGAGATCTCCAACATTGAAAGTAGCATGTACTCCATATTCTCCGGGCAACTCAATCTTGTATGCATTGTCATTGATCTTTGATATAACCTTGAAGGGACCATCAGCTCTAGGCATGAGCTTATTCTTTCTCTTGCTTGGGAATCTCTCCTTTCTCAGATGGACCCATACAAGATCACCTTCGTTGAACAACTTAGGCTTCTTATTCTTAGACCTTTGCTTATAGGCTTCATTAACAGCCTTGATTCTTTCTTGCACTTGCTCATGTAGTTTCAACATTGATTTGATATGGCCCCGGCATCTTGATGAACTAATTCCTCCTTTGGCATAGCCATCAGATCCAATGGCAAGTAAGGATTCACACCATAAACAACTTCAAAAGGAGAATGGTTAGTAGCATATGTAGGGGATCGATTGTAGGCAAATTCGGCATGAGCTAACTTCAAGTCCCAATCCTTTTGAGTTTTATTAACCAAGCCACACAGCAAAGTACCAAGAGTTCTATTAGTCACCTCTGTTTGCCCATCGGTTTGAGGGTGATGGGAAGTACTAAACAGCAACTTAGTACCCAATGTCCTCCATAATGTATTCCAAAAATAACTCAAAAACTTTGAATCACGATCGGAAACAATGGTTTTAGGAACTCCATGTAAGCGTACAATCTCACGAAAGTACAAATCAGCAACGTTACTAGCATCATCTGTTTTGTGACAAGCTACATTGTGTGCCATCTTTGAAAACCTATCAACAACAACAATAATAGCATCCTTACCTCGCTGTGTGCGGGGCAAAGCCACAATAAAATCCATGCTCACGTCCATCCAAGGACCACTAGGTGTTGGTAATGGAATATATGCTCCTGGTTTGAAAGAACTCTTTGCCATATGACAAGTAACACACTTGCTAATGACCTTTTGCACATCTCCTAACATCTTTGGCCAATGAAAGTGTTCTTTTAAAATCTCTAGAGTTTTTGTAACGCCAAAGTGACCAGCCAAACCCCCACCATGAGCCTCACGAACTCGCAACTCACGAATTGAATGCCTTGGAATGCAAAGCCGATTCCCTTTGAACAAAAATCCACCCTGCATTATGTACTTTCCAAATGCTCCATTTTCACAGTTAGAGTATATCTTACCAAAATCTACATCCTCTTTATAATAATCTTTCAAAGTCTCAAAACCAAGTAAACGAGTTTCGAGAATTGAAATCAAAGCATACCTCCTTGAAAGTGCATCAGCCACCACGTTACTTTTACCATCTTTGTATTTTGAAGAGAAATTAAAAGATTGAAGAAATTCAACCCATTTAGCATGCCTTGGACTCAACTTTTGTTGTCCGTTGATATACTTTAAAGACTCGTGATCTGAATGCAACACAAAGTGGTTAGGACGCAAATAATGACTCCAATGATCAAGAGCTCTTACAATGGCATAGAACTCCTTGTCATAGGTGCAATAGTTCAATCGAGCTCCCCCAAGTTTCTCCGAGAAATAAGCTATAGGCCTTTTGTTTTGTATCAAAACAGCTCCAATACCAACTCCACTAGCATCACATTCAACCTCAAATGGTTGAGTGAAGTCGGGAAAAGCTAAAACAGGAGCTTCACAAAGCTTTAACTTAATCAATTCAAAAGCCTTTTGTGCTCGCTCATTCCACACAAACGCACCCTTCTTCAAACATTCAGTAATAGGGCTTGTTATAGTGCTGAAATTCTGTATAAAGCGTCGATAAAATGATGCAAGACCATGGCAAGATCTCACCTCCGAAACTGTTGTAGGACTTGGCCATGTTTTGATAGTATCCACCTTTGTTTGATCAACCGATACTCCATCTTTAGACACAACATATCCAAGAAACACCACACTTTCAACCAAGAAATCACACTTCTCCTTCTTCCCATAGAGTTTTTGTGCTCTTAGGGTTTCAAAGATTTGTTTTAAATGAGTGAAATGCTCCTCACTAGACCTGCTATACACCAAGATATCGTCAAGGTAAACAACAACAAACTTACCCAAAAATGGCTTGAGTACTTCGTTCATGAGCCTCATGAAGGTGCTAGGTGCATTTGTGAGTCCAAATGGCATAACCAGCCATTCATATAGACCATGCTTGGTCTTGAACGCCGTCTTCCATTCATCACCTTCACGCATTCTGATTTGGTGATACCCACTCCTTAGATCGATTTTTGAGAATATAACCGACCCATGTAACTCATCAAGCATATCATCTAACCTTGGAATGGGAAAGCGATATTTGATGGTTATGTTGTTCACCGCTCTACTATCAATACACATTCTCCATGAACCATCCTTCTTAGGAACCAACAATGTCGGGACAGCACAAGGACTCATTGATTCACGCACATAACCCATACTGATCAATTCTTCAATTTGCCGTTGCAACTCTTTTGTCTCCTCCGGATTACACCTATAGGCAGCCTTGTTTGGTAATGGAGCTCCCGGTATTAGATCAATTTGATGCTCAATTCCACGAACAGGTGGCAAACCAATTGGTAGTTCACTTGGAAACACATCATCATACTCATTCAAGACAACTTCCAATTGTTGTTTAAGAGGAGTTTCAATATCATCCTGTTTAGCATTCTTTGCAACCAACATGTAAACTCTTTTTGTAGTCATGGAACGGACTTCATTTGATGCCATAGGTTTCAGCACAATCCTCTTGCCTTTGTAGTTCAATTCATACTCATTTGATCTTCCTCTATGCGTCACATCTCTATCAGATTGCCAAGGACGTCCCAAAAGTATATGACTTGCATCCATAGGCACCACATCACACAAGATCTCATCAACATAAGACCCCATGGTTAACCCCACACGAACCTGTCTTGTAACTTTTATACTACTCCCATTGTCCAACCAATGTAATGCATAAGGTCTAGGATGTTTTGTTGTGAGTAATCCTAACTTAGACACCATTTCAGTTGAAGCTGCATTGGTACAACTACCTCCATCCACAATGACACTACACCATTTATCCTTCACTTGACACTTAGTGTAGAAGATTTGATCCCTTTGATCCCCAGCCAAGAGTACAGTTTTAGTTTGTAAAGTTCTAAGCACCAAAGTATCATAGATGGGAGGTTCATATTCTTCTACCTCATCCTCGACGTCTTCAACAATTTCAGGTCCATCCATGTCAACAGTGCCACCAGATTCTTCCTCTTCCTTAACCAACTCATCACGCATGCTAATCGCCTCTCTGAGGGTCACAACTCGTTGATTAGGGCAAGCTCTAGCAAAGTGTCCAAAGCCTTGACACTTAAAACACCTAACCTTCGACAGGCTAGTCTCTTTGGGTGCAGCACTAGACTGTTTAGGAGTAGGCTCACCTTGTTTTGGTTGAGTCACATTTGACTTAGTGCTAGGGGCTGCATTTGCACTACTCGACGCACCTCCCTTGGACCAACCACTTGAAACTCCCAGCATTATATCTGCTCTTATTTTGATTTTCAATTTTTAAGCACAAGGTGCACAAAGTGTCGAAATCAGTATAATTACATAGCTCAACAGCAAATGCTATGTTCTTATTCAGACCACGAAGAAAACGACTCATTTTTTGCTCTTCATTTTCCTCCAACTCACCATTAAACATAGGTTTTCGAATTCATCCATGTACTCAGCAACACTCATTTTGCCTTGTACTAAATCTGAAATCTTCTTATACAAGTTCAATCTGTGGTTCGATGGCACATATCTTTTGTGCAACTTTCTTTTCAAGGACTCCCAAGAACTGATTTTCTCCTTCCTATTTCGTATTCTTTGAGCTTTCAAACCCTCATACCACAACGATGCACTTTTGCTAAGTTTCAGAATAGCATACTTACAACGCTTCTCATCGTCAAGATCCTTGAAGTCAAACATTCTATCGATCTTGCGCTCCCATTCCAAATAAACCTCCGGGTCTGCACTGCCATTGAATTCAGGTAGCTCGGTGATTTTGAACTCATCCACGTTTGGACGTGGTTCACCCCTTCTAGGCCTCCATCGTTCATCCCCCAAATCGACGCCCCTTAAGGCT